>SSNS01001383.1:0-24029 GCA_006937985.1 Aphyosemion australe | reverse complement strand
CAAAGAGTTATTGTCAGCGTATAAAATAATGTTTTCAGATCTTTGAATTGGTTTAAAGTGACTGTGTGTATTTTCCCTGGTGATAGGGGGCAGTACATACCTAAATCATTGCAAGCAAGCGGTATTTTTTGTGTTCAAGTAAGAACTTAGCAACGGGTGGCCATTAGGGTCAAAACCTCCAGCAAAATAACAAGCACATCAGACTCCCTTTCATCACTGGCAGCAAATGAAGAGGTAAATGTGTAAAACAACAACGTTTATGAATGGAGAAAGTTTTGTAACCGTTTGTCACAAACCAGTAAATGCGTTTTGTCCTCATGGGCTCCCGTAGAAGGAAACACGGCGTCCAATATGGCGTCGCCCAGAGACTTAGGCCCAATCCCAATACTCGCACTGCGCCCTACACCCTTCTGTGAAGTGCACTTAGAGGAAGTGCACAGTAAGGCTTCGAGTGCTTAGTGCACAAGTGTGCAAATAATATTGCCGAATTGGGACCGTGAGCATTATGTCATCGACCGCGACGCATTCTGGGATGCTGGTCACTGTTTGTGCTTTCTAAAAAATCTTTATTAACAGCTTTCAAACAAACAAACAATTATTTGACTAAATTTAAATCAATTGCTGTCCACATTTATATGTTAGTCTAAAACATTCACAGCATGAATAAATATCATTAATCGTCTTAAAATTAACTTATTTCAATTGAAAATACATGTTTTCAGAAAAGGCACTTGAGCCATTGCTCCGCCTTCTTGTCAAAATTCCCACACAGCAATGGATTGTGGGTAATACCCTTGCCCGAAATCCACATCGATGCAGACTTGGGCGAAGTGCGGATTAAGGGTGCAAAATGGGCGTGGTCAACTTCCGCACTTGAGAATCGGGACACCCTACGCACTCGCACCCCTGGCTGGGAACGCGCAATTGAAGAGTGCAAGGGTGCAAGTGTGAGTATTGGGATTGGGCCTTGGACGCGTCCCATGTCTTTTAGACCCGATTTTTATGGTTTTATTTTACAAAGCCGCCAATATTTTTCAACAACTGGGCATCATTTAATTCATTTTCAACAAAATTTTAATGGATATTTCCAGAGATTAGAAAAACTTCACATTGTCTCTCTTAAGGAGACAAACAGTTTTAACTGGTTCCACCCAGATTAACCATCAACTCATGGATCAGGTCAGAACTAGTCTCTATTTCTCCAAAGAGAGGATGTTCAGGGAATAATATCTGTTTGGAGTCTTTCCAGTTCTCTGTTTTAACCGGATTTCTCCGGTCCAGTTTTCCATAAATCCGAACCGACTGGACAGAGTTCAGCTAAACAACAACAGTTAACAACTCACCACTTTCTGCTTCTGCCCTCAAATCACACCGAGTTCCTTCTCAAGGACTAAATAATCAACATAATTATCCTCAGTGTAACACTCATTTTGTGGTTGGATGGCTGTATAAGAAATGGAACAGATGTTCAGCTTTTGATGGCAGGCATAAAAGATCGCTCGTCTCAAGGAGCTCCACTTAAAATCCAACCCCTCCCACGCTCCCCGGCGTTCCCGAGACTCGGATGGAGGCTGGCTGAAAGGAATTTTAATTACCAGACCAAAGAAAAATTCTTGTTGTCAAAACAGGCGTATTACTGTTGTGTTTCACGATGCTCCCCGAACAGAAAATGCTAAAATGAATTAATGTCTGCCAGAAGATAATACTGTGTCTGACAACTTAATGACAGTATGGAAAGCCGAGGAAATGCTTCCTACCCAGTGTTAACTGTGTGTTATACACGATGACTCTGACTCCAGGTTTCAGCTCGAACTCCACCAGGTTCTGGTTCAGGGCGGTCACGATGACGCCGGAGGCCTGCAGAGCATCAGGACATCCGTACTGGTAAAAACAACAAAGCTAATGGTTTCTGTAATAATCAGGTATATCCACCTTCTCCAGCTCTTCCTCGCACTTTTTCCTGTCATCTGATTGGTTCTTGTTGGGTAACAGGAAGAGCTCTGCAGCTGTTGGAACTCCTGGAAACACGGCGACCAGAAGCTGCTCCTCGGGGAAGTCGGACACCTGCCGCGATGCAACAAGATTTTATTAGACTGACAGAATCCTCCAGGCTCACGACTCGAGGAAGGAAACGTGCAGAAAAGTGAGGATAAATCCTTCTGTAAGGGAAACAAATGGTTAACTTTATAGAAATCATTTTAAACTTCCAGATGTAGCAAAAGAACAGAATAACTTAAGAACGGCCGTAATTTAGAAACTCTGTTTCACAAACAAAAACACTAAATGAAATGTGAATTATAACTTTTAAACTGAAACATGCATCAAAGTGGCCAAAATAACATTTTGACATGATCCAGACACAGAGAAGAGTTTTCTACTTTGTTTTAGATGTTTTCCCTCTCAGCGGAGGAACTTAAAGCACCAAGCTCTTCAGTCCTAGTGAGGTCTGTGTTTATGTGAGCTGGTTTAGAAATCCTCCCAGAGGGTCTCTGTAGTCCTCATCCACATGTTTACACCAGCTGGAATCTGTTGTAGATCCAGGTTAGAGTTAGCTCACATTAATGAAGCTCTGACTACAGTTTAAATCCGAAACCATGATACTGAGTTGGAAAAGGGTAGAATGCCTTCTCCAGGTCAGAGATGAGGTCCTGCCTGAAGTGAAGGAGTTTAAGTGTCTCGGGGTCTTGTTCACGAGTGAGGGAAAGATGGAGCGGGTTGGTGCTGCGTCTGCAGTGATGCGGGCGTCGTACCGGTCTGTCGTGGTGAAGAGAGAGCTGAGCCAAAAGGCGAAGCTCTCGATTTACCGGTTGATCTACGTTCCTACCCTCACCTATGGTCACGAGCTTTGGGTAGTGACCGAAAAATTAGATCACGGATACAAGCGGCTGAAATGAGTTTTCTCCGCAGGGTGTCTGGGCTCTCCCTTAGAGATAGGGTGAGAAGCTCGGTCATCCGGGAGGGGCTCGGAGTAGATTTGCTGCTACTCCACATCGAGAGGAGCCAGTTGAGGTGGCTCAGGCATCTGATTAGGATGCCTCTTTTACGCCTCCCTGGTGAGGTTTTCCGGGCACGTCCAACCGGGAGGAGACCTAAAGGAAGACCCAGGACACGCTGGAAGGACGACGTTCCTCCTCTGGCCAGGGAACGTCTTGGGATTCCCCCGGAGGAGCTGGCCCAAGTGGCTGGAGAGAGGGAAGTCTGGGCTGTGACCTGAACCCGGATAAGTGGAGGATGGATGGATGGATGGATGGATGGATGGATGGATGGATGGATGGATGGATGGATGGATAGAAGACTACAGTTTAAAATCTTGCTGTTTTCTGTATCAAATAAAAAAGATGAGAAAATATTTAAGGAGGTGAAAAAATCCTGTTGTGTTTAATCTGTAACCACCAGGATCACCTGGTTCTAGACGACTTCAGCAGAACGTTCCGTTTCTGATGTGGGAGGAGCTTTTCGTTTATAAAAGGTAGAGACAGGTTTGTGAAGAGACCCAGAAACAAACACGGGTGTCATCGGTGGTCTCAGAACATTAAATCCGTTTCTTGGATCAGATTTTATTTAATACCTGACGTTTGTGAGCAGAGGTGAAAAATGTTCAACCCTTTAATTTTTTATTTAGTAGTTTTATTTTACGAGTGAACTTCTGAAGGCTTTAGCTGGCGCGCAGCATCATAAAAGCAACACACACACACACACACACACACACACACACACACACACACACACACACACACACACACAGTTTTAATGTCAGCTCCTCTGAAACAAGTTTTTCTGTTTGTTTCTGTGAAACCGTTAGCTTTAAACAAGTTTACACAAGCCGAGGGAGGCTGAACCTCGGAGGCAATCACTCTTAATTTTAGAGGCTGCCATGTTTTTATGTTTTCTCTATGGCCGGGGCGGACAATGGAGCCTGTACAGCCAAAGTACATCAATTATCCAGCACAGAAATCACTACTGGAGTACCAAAGTAGTGGACAAATGATAGCCATGGGCACGTCTAGCAATGAGAAAAGAAGTGGTGAAGGGAGTGATAAAGTGAAGCCAATGACAAAAGAGGCAATAGCCCCTGAAAAAAAATCAATACCCTTGAACCATGTTTACACTCAGAGCAATCAGTCATTAGTTTAAACATACGGCGGGTTCATCTGGAGGGCTCCCTTTGTGATACACCGCAAATTTAAAGATAGATTCTGAAATCAGATGAGAATGGAAAACAAAAAGATCCTCGGTGAGGGTAAGGTTACCGGCAGCAGACGGCAGGCTTCAGGGGACAAAATCACTAAAAATAAAAGTCTGTTCTTCTCGTGTGAAGGTAGAAAACAGTCTGAGCTCAACGCTAACGGTATTACACTCAAAGTCCAGTTAAGGCTGGTTTTAATTAGAATGTATTTATTGTCAATTAGTGAATGAATGAAATAACAGCATCAGGTATGAGGTTATCACCAGAGGAGAACATACACGAGTCAGACTGTTGCCTGGATACACTAGTGCTGGTAATCCAGCCTGAACTTTACAGCTTTCACACATAAAACATAGATTCTAACAGAACGCTTACATAAATACATGGATACAAAACTCAAAAAACTAGAAAAAAGAAGTTTAACAAGAAGCTTAAAGATTTGTCAACTATTTTCTAATTAAATGAAAAGAATTAATGAAACAAAAACAGAAACGTGTGACAGAAAGGAACAAAAAGAAAATATAGCGCCTTCCAGAGTCCTAGAACCCCCCCAAGGCGCTTTACAACCCAATCAGTCATTCACACATTCACACCCTGGTGATGATGAGCTACATTGTAGCTACAGCTGCCCTGGAGTGCACTGATGGAGGCGAGGTTGCCATACGCTGGCGCCGCCGGTCCCTCTGACCACCACCAGCAGGCAATGTGGGTTAAGTGTCTTGAAGAGCCTGAGAACCATAGCTCATCCAGAACCATTCATCATCTGAACCACTTATTCCTCAGCAAGGTCACGGGGAGCTCTAGCAGTCATCAGGTGAGAGGCGGACCTGGACAGGTCTCCAGTCATCACAGAATTATAACACTGGTGTTTGTGTAACATTTGATTGATGAGGAGATGCAGAACTAAAGCTTCAGTGTGTTTTCATGGTCTCCCATGCAGGTGTAAGCTATAGGACGTGATTGTGTGGTGGGCTGCATTAACCTTCAGGTGGAGCTGTGGGGGAGCACCCACTCTGGAGGCGGGGGGGTTATGAAATGTGGAGGTGAAAATGTGAGGGAGGTAGCTGAAGATGGGCAGGCTGGAGAGACAAACCTCCATTAACATGATGATGAGGAGCTGAAGGGAGGCCGGGTGGAGCAAACAGCCATGACCTGAAAGATCCCGTGTCCGTGTGACGCGGAGCTGCTCCGCCGTTAAACGGAGCTCGACTTTAATTGTAAGTTCTTGGGTCTCTCATCTCCTGCTCCATCGCTGGGGAGTTGTTTACTGTGGTGGAGGGTTATCAGCTGGGGACGAGCGTCCCACTGAAGCAGGAGATCTCAAGCATAACAAAACGAAGGAAAAATAAACCCTCCTGTCAACACTTGGACAATATGTTGGTCTGGAAATGAACCTGATGTCGGCAGCAGACGGAGGATCTGATATCAGACGCTGACAGGATATTGTCAGAGGATAAAAACAAACAAAAGCCACAGCTCAGCCACCGGTGCAATATAATAAAAACACATTTTCCCCGAGGTTTTCTTCTGATATTTCACTTTAGAAAGGAATGGTCTTTGTGTTGCAACCCAAGGAAGAAAGAAGGCAAAACGTTAAAATGAGGAGAGAAAATGATGTGTTGACTCGTCCCAGCGGGTATCAGCTGTTAATAAGTGATAGTTGTTAATGAGGCATCATTTGTGGGGTCAGCATCCTGCTGGGCAGTGATTGGTGTAAACAACATTCATGAGCTAGATGCACACAATTTGTGGGATTATTTTTCTGACCATGGAGTGAGTCCTCGTCTTAAGTTGAGTTCAACTGCTTTGAGTTCTTGTTTCTCGAGGAGCTTCATAATCGAGGAGTTCAGCATTGAGCCGCTGTTCCTCCTCATCTGAATGTGTCCGCCACGGCGGTCGTTAGGATGCCTCCCAGTCAGTGCCCTCACGTCCCAGGATAGATCGAGAACTCACCGACTAATTTACAGCAAGAGAAATCGAGTTTTTAGGAACAACCTGGGATGTCACGGGAGAACCGATACAAACATGAACCAAGGGGCAAACTCCGCCTGTCAAAAGTGAAGCCAACATGGAGGTGACAACAACTGCAGTTCCCCTCTCATCCACATTTGGCAAGCCAAAGGGATAAAAAAGTGCGCATTCTAAACGCGCGTTACGTCCGCCAAAATGCGTGTCTTGAACGAGCGTTTTGGCGGACATAATGCGAGTTTAGAACACGCATTTTTTTATCTCTTTGGCTTGCCATAATTGTATAACGTAGACTTGCTGTAGCCGTGGCAGATTCACCAAAGAAAGCTAGAAATCCCTTATCAGAGGAATCTAGGAAAAGAAAAGAAGAACGTGATAGAACAAGAGCAAAGACCAGAGTTATTATTGGGCTGTCTTTTCCTCACTGGAGAGCTCTTTTAGAAAGAACAGCATGAACTACGGACTCTGACCTAGCCGTGCTGCTAATGGCTAGGTAAGTAATAAATGATTTCACCAGGGTTATTGTGTTTGGTCGGACATAAAGTTGTTATACAGTCCTGATAAAACTATTTATTCAATGTGTGGAGGTGGAAAAGTTTGTTTTCGCTGTTTTGCCTGACATTAGGAATGTAAACATGCCTCTTATGCCTGAGAGAGAGATTTAATGTTACGACAGTGACGTTACGCAGCAAGCCTCTAGAGGGCGACAGAGACCATATAACTGCAAAGTTACAGAATGCTGCTTTAAACAGCAAGTATATTCCGGCCCTTACAACCTAAAGGTTAGCAGACTCACAGTTTTTTGGCTAAACGCGCCCGCTAACCTCTGTTAGCTTCGGTTAGCTCTGTTAGCTTGTAGCTACATTGTCTCAGAGTTTGTTGGGTGTCAATCATCTGGCCCCACCCTCACAGCCCCACTCTCAGCTCCATTTCTGTATTTTCCGTGAGTGATGAGATACGGCCAAGATGGCGGAGGTGGGAACCGCCCACTGGACTTCAGTTCAGCTCTTCAGAAACCTACAGGTGATGATACGGAGGGTTTGTCCATCTTATATTTACAGTCACTGACATGAACATGTGGTTGTGTGTCTACTCTGTGGCCTGTGAGACACCAGCTCTCTGAGCCTTTCCTCACAGAAATTCATCCAGGTTCATTTATGGTTTCACGGAAGAAGAAAAATGCAAATCCTCAGTTTTTTCTTTGAGGATTTCTGAAATCCTCCAGACGTGTTTGCTATTCACCCCACTCTTAGCTCCTGCTGTATATAATATCATAATTACAGTCATCTTTTGACATGACCTGCTTTAAAATAAGTTTATTCTTTATCCATTCTTCAGATTTAGATGTATAATCAGAAGCCGAGCGGAAACTTTGCACGTAACTCTAAAATAACCCGGCTGATGTACAATGAAGTTCTCCCCATTAAATTGCAGTCATTTCCTCCTCTTGCACATATTTCTCCTTCCTAATGAGATACCTGTGCAGCGACACAACAGAGGAGACAGACGCTGGGCTTTGAACACACTCACAGCAGTCAAGTGTAGGTGGAAACTAGAACGAAGAAAGCTGCAGACTTGACATGATACAGTTTGTATTGTTCAGAAAGTTATAGTATGAGATGTCTGCAGGCTCTCAGCTCTGTCGATGCTCAAGCGCTTTATTGATTATTAAAAATATAACACTGTTGTTGCTAGCACAAAAACAAAATGAAAATGTTCTATTATTCAAGGTAAATTTCTATATTTTGATGCTATTTTATTATTTTTGTTATCTTTCAGCAACAAATTTGATAAAAAACAGACTCAATCTTGAGCTGCCATGTGAAACATGGCATCAGTTATGATTAAAAATGTTAAAAATACTTGTTTCTGAAATTTATTGCAAAAAACAAGACGATGGATTCCAGATACGAACACTTTTCCCAGTTTTCCTGCTATTATTACTGGCACCAGGAAAACGGTTAAAGAGGAACTTGCAGTCATCTCTAGTAGGGATGAATGCCTTGTAAGTGGTAGTCTGGGGAAAAAAAGCTCCGGTGCGCCTGTTTCAGCACAGAGAATTGAGCCAGAGGAGAAAGAAGCTTCAGACGACAGGATTTGGAGTCTTACTTCCTGATATCTGGACATCTCTCCTCTGATTGGCTAACAGCAACACGACTCTACCACTGACTCTGTTTGCTCTGCAACGTTGATGTTTTATCTCCACCAATAACACAAGCCTGGAGGAGTTCTGCTGTGTGGTGGAGTTGCTAATGCTAACGGTTAGCTTCTACTAGCCCAGACGTTCTCTGCTGTTTCCTGGACGCTAAACCAACAACAGCCTTCCCCGTCGTGAGTCAAGATGGGGGAGTCCATGAATGTTAGTGACAGTGTGACGTAGATCTGTCAGGATTTTCTAATCCTAGAGTTTCACCTAGAGTCTATTTTCTATCAGAAGCTAATGCAGGAGATAGGTGGGGGAGACTATTTTCATGTTCAGCCTGCATGAAAATCTCAGAGTGACCCATTAGAATCAGAAACTCATTTAGTTTTTAATTTATTTGGCACATCTGAATTAGCATTTCGCTGGCCCCGCCCCCAAAAGGACTATTGTCCAATCACACATCATAGCAACTGTTACTGTTCAACAACTTCAAACAAGATGGTGAAGCTAAGCATTAGAGTAGTTGTGTCTCCTTTGTTGCGTATTGTCAGAACCTCCTCATCAAGCTCAACCAGCAACAGCCAAGCATGAGTGCTCCCCGCCCGCGGCTGGGCGGAGCTCCGCCTCCCAGGCTATCCAAATGGCTCACTCACCTCTCACTCGCTCAGTCATCGTGTGTTATTCATGCATGAGCTCCTCCTGGTCCATGTTCCATGTACCAGTCCCCGAGTAAACCTTACTCACGAACCAACCAGCCTAACTCCACAGCCACGCCACTTGACTCCTCTTGGTCACACCGCATCCCCGCCACCTCTCCTCGGATCCACGCATTCCTGGACTCCGCCTTCTTCCGAACTCCCAACTCCTTTTTCCCCGCTACGCTTCGCTCAGCAGAGCCAACACATAATTTTAAATTTTGAATATATCCCTCCACCTCATGCTGTAACCCTAATTGCTTCGATCTGGATGATATTGCGGAGGAGTTTGACCCAGTTGGTTGTCGGACTTAGCAACAGTAACTAAGGGGGGCGGGGCTCAGTGAAAAATCAATTAAGCATAACCATTAAACGAGAGGGATCTTACAACACGACCATAATAGAAAAGGAGCAGGAAGAAGAAAAACACATGGATCAGATAATTACCCTACAAACAACAATCAATATCAAAACTAAAATATTTCACCTATTTACAATCTCTATAATGTCCATTATTCAGCAAGTTCATTTGAAATATTCTATTTTTATACAACCTCTTAAACTGAAAAATATTTACACACATCTTCAACTCATTCTGTAATGAATTCCACCATTTAACTCCACATACTGAAATGCAGCTGTTTTAAGGTAGTCCTTATTTCCTTCTAGCCCCCCGAGCCTCACAACTCAAAACAAACAACTTCTGCAAACTCACTGGTAATGCTTGACTTGTTGCCTCTTTAAAGTCAATTTATTATTTTTCAGAATTTAATAAAAACTCTGAATTGAATTAGTCTTAAATAAAAAAGTTAATGTGAAAATAACTTACAGGAAAGCTGTTTTTTTATTATATATTAGCTTAAAATACTTCAGTTTTAAAGGTTTAGACAATAATTAGTTTTCTGTTCAGTGGTTTATTAAATGGTGAATGGTGTAAAATCAGCTGGTCTCATTTAGCTTTCTGCAGGATGAAAGAACAGGAAAAGGTAAAAAGCTGGAGGTTACGGAGGTCGCTCAGAAGATCCACTTCTTTCATTTTCAAATATTTCTGCACCTGCAGCTCAATCTGCTGCCGAGATGGCTTCGAGCACGGCCATCAAATTCAGCGAGCTATTCATGAGCTGTGAACGGGAAGATGAGTAGCACTTAACAATGATAGGCGAGCTTCCCCCACACACACTCAGAGCACTTTAACCCCTCCCACGAGCGAGTGCGTGCAGCGCATTAGACACACTGACAGCCATCGTTACTCTTAGGTCTCCACCGAAGCCCCCGTGCACAAAGTTCTTATCGGAGACTTTTGAAATTAAAGAATCGGAGCCATCATGAAGTCATCTAGGGAGTGAAGGAAAGCTGAGGCGTCTTCACACCTGTCTGATGATGAATCTCGGGGTGGCCTGAGGGCGTTCTCTAACCGCATCGGTGAGTTTGGAGTATTGGGCGGGAGGGGGTAAGCGAGATAATTGTATGAGTTGAGACAGACAGAAGGACAGACAGGAAGCAGCGTGAGGCAGAGACGGACGAAGGCGAGAATGAAAATCACTCACTTGGAGCAGAGCCTTCTTAATTACTCTCCCCACATCCTGCCTCCACTCGGGTATGTCGGGGTTGAACTCGTCCAGATTCGGGGAGAAAGATAAAAGTAGAGATTTGAAGAATTCTGTGGAGGAGAATCAGAGGGAGAATCATCCATTAATCCAAACCTATCCGAGGCCATTATTGTCAGGGAGATGTGCCAACTGTCATTTTACTCAGGCTGAGTGTTCAGGTAGTTAACACCTGATAAAAAGAAGCAGCTTCCTCACATTCCAACACTTCCCTTTGGATAAATGTTCCAGATGCACTTGTGGATAATTAGAACCTGTCACATCTGCACCCAGCTTTCCTCCGGTAATAAATCAGAGCAGTTTACAGATTTCTGCTGCTGGATCCTTTCACAATAAATGAAGATTGATATTTCAGTTTCTAACTGTAATGTGGTAAATTCCTCTCAGACATGTTTTATAGGAGAGAGTCAAAAAAGTCAGGAAGAAACTTCTGGTAGCAGAATGAACGAAGGCTGACCTTTCACCACCAGGCTCTTGGTGTCCTGCAGGATGCTGCTGCCTGCAGACACTTGGACGGTGATGGTGTGCACGCCCTCGCTCGGGAAGGTGTGTGAGATGCTCCCGTCCAGCGTGATCACCGGCTGCAGGCACAAAGATAAAACGTCACGGTTTAATGTTCATCACTCAGGTGAACAAACTCCTGACTTCTACGGTGAAGTCACCAACCATCATCAGTTATATCAGCCTAAGGGCCGGAATATACTTGCTGTTTAGCGATGCATAAGCGTGTTTAAAATGGCTGCCACGCGTAACTTGCATTGATTTCGAGCGTCGTTTGTGCGCGTCCCCCAAAATTAACGCGACGCACCCAAAAGCTGTAATATACGAGTAACATGAAGGTTCAGTTAGAGAGGTGCAGCTGATGCCATCCATCAAACTGGTCCGCTTGACCACCCCTCCCCCCTCTGTGTATACCCCTCTATGTGCATGAATCATGCGTTTTCAGCTCTGAGCAGCTAGACAGGAAGTGAAGCCAGAGCCGGGTTGCCTAGTGTCACCGATGGAATGTTCCGTTTTGTTTGTGTTTACATAATTCATTTTAGCCCCCAGGCATAATGTTTGTTTCCATTTTCTCTAATTATTACAAAACTTTAAATAGTTTTTATTTATTATTTTTTTTTAAAGATTGCTAACAGGGAATGTCCGTTCCGGTATCAAAAGGGGAGGTCGGTCACCTCACCTATGGTGCCAAGGCTTTTCCTCTAGGAATGGACCCTAACCCTCTTTTTGAACAAACTTCGGTGTGGTTTCAGGTGTTCCAAGTGAGCGAGGCTAAAAACGCGACGTCAGAAGGTTGTCGGTCACTGATTGGCTAGTGGGTGGAGTCACCCACATGCTTCTGTACTTGAGCTCAAACACCTTGAATTAACAGATGTTTCTAGGTTGATTTTTGGAATTTGTTGGATTTTTAAAGTGAAAATGTGTTGTTTTTACCATTAATCTCTGGAAATCAAAATGTTGTTGAAAATGAATAAAATTATGTTCAGTTGTTGAAAAATATTGGCGGTTTTGTAACATATAACCATAAAAATCAGGTATAAAATACATAGGGCACGAGTCTAAGTCTCTGGGGGACGCCATATTGGACGCCATGCTTCCGGGGTCCTGCGCCTGCTGATGATGTCACACTAGATCAGTGTTCCCCAACCCTGGTCCTCAGGGCACACTGTCCTGCATGTTTTCCATGTTTCCCTTTAAAACACCAGTGTTTCCCTGCTGTCACTGAGGAGGCAATCTAAATCAGGTGTGCTGAAGCAGAGACATGGAAAACATGCAGGACAGTGTGCCCTGAGGACCAGGGTTGGGAAACACTTCACTAGATGACTGGCTGGACGTACGCCTTATGGAAGTTACGTTACCACGTTCACTCATTTAGGCGGTAAGAAACATGGATTTAATAACAAAAACTGCTAAACTCTTTCCAAAACCTATGTGAAAGAACAGAATCAAAAAAGCGATGCACTATATTTTGGCTGAGTGGTGTTGTCGTAGTGTGACGTCATCAGCAGGCGCAGGATCCCAAGCAGATACGGAACCTACCCTGCCAAAAAACTAGCATCAGCATTGCATTCTCTCCATGGAATTAACTGAAGGACTATCCAAGTCTGAGGAGTCACGGCGAGGTCGCAGCTTTCTGCTGGACAGTTAGTAATGTTTTTTTTAAACTAGCAACAGTCACGGCAATATGGTGTAAAAGTACCCTGAAATGTGTGTACTGCCCCCTATCGCCAGGAAACTACACACTGTCACTTTAGGGATATTTAAATCTAGACTGAGGTGCTACAAGTATTTAAAGGAAACTGCAAACATCTGAGGAAATAGTCAGTTCAGACAGAAGAAGCTGTAGTGAGAAAGAAGCTCACTAAACATCTGAGTCTGGAATACTTCATTTTAGGCTTTCTGCAGTTCCCTGAACCAGTTTACCTCCGTGTTGTTGCCAAGCCACCAGAAGTAGGTGACGGTGCGTGATTGGCTGGGAAGGACCACCGCGCTGATGTTCACCTCCTTGTTCCTGATGATCACAAACGGAGCGAGAAGCTGGACGTGCTCCACCGGACCTGTAGAGGGAACCGCAGACACCGCTGACCTCTGAGTTTACGTCTCATGCAGGCACAAACGGAAACATCAGGAACCCCCGCGCACGCGGCGCTGAGAGGCTCAACACTTCTCATCGCTTTGATTTGACAGCAGTCGTAGCTGGTTTTCTTTCTGCACCTGAGGTGGAACGATAAATAATCCAGAGGTGTGAATTCAGCTGTGACTCTCCCATGTGTGTTAGCTCAGCTGTAAACCCTCACACTGTCCAGGTGATTTCTCTTCATCTTGTCAAGTGCATTCTGGGATACGATCCACGCCGCAAGAGGAGGATGAATAAGTGAGAAAAATGGAGAGATGGAAACATTTTGGGAACAAATATCAAATCAGCTCCCAGAAAAGATGAAGTCACAGACAGGTGGGTTCAAGGTGCATTAACCTGCCGTGATGGATGGGAATTCTGCTCCATTTCCAAACATTTATATTTATTTAACCTGTTCATCGTTCCTGTGGAATTTAAAAAGGACAGGAAGGAATTTGAAGACTTAATTTGAAACAATATAACAAACTAACCCAAAAAACGCAATAATGAGACAGTTTGTTCAGTTTAGTGTGAATCTTCCTGCAGAATCACTTTAATCTTTTTTAATTAGACTGCTGGAGCCTCATGCTGGCAGATGAAGTAAGTTTATCTTCTGAATAAAACACATATGACAGCATGTTTTAACACGCCGTGAAGCCCCACATTTAAAAAAGAGCTGTATGATTATGTCTTTTTAGTCTCTCATTACTGTTTTTTTTTTAAATATTCACTTCTGCTGTGTATTTATTAGTGAAAACAGCCTGTTGTATGGTTGCTTTTATACTTTGCTATAATAGTCACTGACAGCATGAGGCGGCGCGTCAGCTTAGGGCTGAAAGGAGATGTTTTGGTTATAAAGGTGTTTATCTCAGTGGTGAAGCACATAACCATAGAGCATGACATTTTAAAATAACATTAACTCAACAAAATGACCAGAAATAGGTCCAAACCTCAAGTGGATGAAGCATCCATGATGCTGCTCATAAAAGTGCTCCAACTTATGTTATGTTATGTGATTGGTGGTTCATTGGTCTCCTATAAATCACACCTATCATGGGTGGAGAGCCCCAAGGTTCCCGGAAGCTCTGTTATCTGGGGCACTTAGCCTCTTCCATGGAGTGACGGTGTATAACGGCCGCCACCTGTCCGTCCCGGGGTTCAGCACCGTGGACAGCACCCACTCATGCTCCTGCCTGGTTCAGCACCATGGACAGCGGCACCCAGGGATGTGCGACCACCCTTCCTCCCTTTTGGATGCGGCCAGCACAGCTGTTACCAGTTTCCCTGGTGACAGCTAAGGAGTGGCGTTCTTTTAAAAAGCGAAGGCTGCCAGGTAATCAGATCTACGCTGTTGTCCCCAGATCACTTCATGGCACAACAATTCAGTGATCTTGATTTCTCGATAGTGTAACAAGCTTCAAGACCTAGATAGGGTGATTCAGAAACCATTGCGGTGAAGACGAGAGGTGTAGATTAAGATGCCTTGATACCCCGGAGCCAGGCTAGAGGAGAAGACTGCCTGGTGAGATGCTTGGTGGCCAGGCCTGTCACCCAAAGGGACCAGCCAACCAACACCCCACTCTCCTGTAGGTCCACCAGCTGCAGGAGAAACAGTCAGAGGCCACGGTGGTCTGATGCCTGCTAGGTGAAACTGGATTTAGAGACACGTTATTGGTGGGCAAGGATCTACAGGTGGTGCAGGAGCAAGGATAAACCAAGTAGATCTAGGTTCTTCACCACCTGGAGCTTGAGTTCTGGTACCAATCTTCTGGGGACAAGCTGGACTATTCTCAACACCTAACAGCAGTTCATAGTATAGCTTAAGCAGAGATCCCCAGAAGGTCCCGGGTTGGTTTCCTGACTGGAAGCGTCTTACATATGGGTTTTCTACTAAAGACCACAAATCTTTATGTCTGGTTATTGGACGACTATAACTTCATCCGACATGTGATTCTGGTGTGTTTGCTCTCTACGTGACCCTGTGATGGACCGGCTACCCGTGCAGGTGCAGCGCGGCCTCCCACCCAGTGACAACCAGCTACTCCTAACAGGAACTAGCAGATATAAACAAAGCCAGAAGGTGTTGTGGCTGCATGTTGTTGCATTAATCCAGTTAGTTTAATTCACATATTAAACTCTCAGAATTGCCAGAGACCTCCCAGCATGTTGAACTTATTTGGGTCATCGGTTTCACACTTTTCATTCTGCTACAGCTTCCAGCTGAGTCGCTCTGTGAAAGTTCATGTTTTCAGCTCACAGCAGTGGAGGAGCTGCAGCTGTGGAGGTGAGTGAGGAGAAGCAAACGCTCACGCTGAACCGCTCCAGTGGGCTATCGACATTTATTTGCAACATTTCACTACTTTTAATTATTTTTGTTTTAAACTTATGCTTGGATTTTTTAAGTGGCTAAAATAAATGTAAATAACAGGAAAATGGTTTCTCACATTGTGCAGCATCAGTTTATGATGCCAAATGCTGTATTTCCTGATAAAAAAGGACATAATAATAATGGATTAGATTTATATAGAGCTGTTCTTGGCACTCAAAGCGCTTTCCATTATTCACACACTGCTGATGACGGTGAGCTACTACAGCTACAGCCGGCCTGGGGTGGTCTGACAGAGGTGAGGCCACCACCAACATAGGAAAGTTGGGTGAAGTGTCTTGCCCAAGGACACAACAGCAGAGTACCCTAGTGGGAGCTGGGATTGATCCCACAGTCCTCCCATCACTGGGCAACCTGCTCTACCTCCTGAGCTCCTGCTGCCACTCATTTTATGATTTTCTTCTCTTAAAGCAGCATTCCGCAACTTTGCAGTTATATGGTCTCTGTCGCCCTCTAGCTGCTTGCTGCGTAACGTCACTGTCGTAACATTAAATCTCTCTCTGGGGCATAAGAGGCATGTTTACATTCCTAATGTCAGGCAAAACAACGAAAACAAACTTTTCCACCTCCACACATTGAATAAATAGTTTTATCAGGACTGTATAACAACTTTATGCCCGACCAAACACAATAACCCTGGTGAAATCATTTATTACTTACCTAGCCATTAGCAGCACGGCTAGGTCAGAGTCCGTAGTTCATGTCGTTCTTTCTAAAAGAGCTCTCCAGCGAGGAAAAGACGGCCCAATAATAACTCTGGTCTTTGCTCTTGCTCTATGACGTTCTCCTTTTCTTTTCCTATATTCCTCTGATACGGGATTTCTAGCTTTCTTTGGTGAATCTGCCGCTGCTACAGTGAGTCTACGTTATACAATTATGGCAAGCCAAAGAGATAAAAAAATGCGCGTTCTAAACTCGCATTATGTCCGCCAAAACGCTCGTTCAAGACGCGCATTTTGGCGGACATAACGCGCGTTTAGAATGCGCGCTTTTTTATCCCTTTGGCTTGCCAAATGTTGCCATAAAACGACACCCAGTCAGTACTTCCGGCGCTACCCGAATCTCAAAAACTGTATAGTGCAGTAAACAGACGTGGGACCCCCCAACACTATCACAAGTATGAAAATGAACATAATAGATCATACTATGACGCCAAAACTTTACAAAAAAGCATAATTTTAAGGTGTAAAAGTTGCAGAATGTTGCTTTAAGGTATAATAGTTCTATGGTTCATGACATTTCAAAAAATATGTTCATGGGGGTATTTGCACTAAATCCCTCTCACATAAAATTATTTCAGCAGATTTTTTCCTTGACATTTTCAATACCTTCCAGAATGAGCCGTTTCAGGGATCTGTCGCTGGCCACACCCACTCATCCTGATTGGCTGCTATGAGGTGAGGAGCTCCAATATCTGGGAGGGGCTCTGAGTAGAGCTGCTGCTCCTCCAGCAGCGGATTTCTCATGCTGTCAAATGTGGCTCTGTGCTAATGCCCCGATTGTGATGTCACAAACGGGGAATTTATGAATTTGTATAAAACTCTGTATATTTAAATGATAGACACTATCTACAGTTCACATTTTAAATCTGACAAGTGAAAAGTTTATTTCTGACACTTAAATGTTGACATTTACAGAATAATGTATTTTGAACATGACACCTCTACCTGTTTAGATCCTAATGGGTCGTGACGACTTTATGCTAATCTGGATGAAGGATGACGTTTCCAGCTGTGGACAGATGTAAAACACGACTTACACCTAAACCCTCTGGTGTCTGAGCTGCTCCTCAAGCTGATGCTGCTCGCTCTCATCCTCTTTAACCAGAACTAATCTTTATCCTCACAGTCAGGTGTTCTCTCCCCGTGTGTGTGTGTGTGTGTGTGGCTGTATTTTTTGGCGTTTCTCCCTGAATGTCTCACACACGCCGTGAGACTAACGCAGCTGAAGCGCCTGCAGTCACACCTGTAATCTCACCAAGCGCGCTCACACACGAGGACAAGAGGTTACATTTAAAATTGATTGAACAAATCAGTGAAACAATAACACAACACAGAGACAATTTAACACTTACTGAAAGCAGCTTGTATAATTCCCAGAGTGTTAAAAACTATTTTATTGTAGTCTGAGCGGCGCTGCGAAGCATGACAATCGTGTAATTTGTGATGTTTGCTGCTGAGTAAAAGCTGCTCCGCTTTGAAATCAGCTGCTGTTCTGGATCTTTGTCCTGATGAAACTTTGATTAACCGCGGTGGCCCGAAAGGCCCTGCGCTCAGTTTGTTTACCTCCTGGAAAAACATTTCATATGAGTTTTTGGAAAGCTTTTCTCCCTAAAAGTTGTATTCATCACAGCCTGTTCACGACAAAATCTTATATATGAATGTGTTTGTTTTAAGTGTTTCCAGATGTTTCGGCATCAGGAACAATGTTTTAAACCCTCTGAGGACCAGAAGATGCATTTGCAGGCCAGATTTAATCACTCCGCAGGGGAAGCATGATTAAAAAAATAAAGTAAAACAAGAGAAGCATGGCTAATGTATGAGAAGATGAAAGGTTTTCATTGTAAAGGTGATAAAATAGTTCTGAGGTGTTAATTTATCCATGTGATTTTCTCAGAAAATGGTTCATCTGTTCCTGTTTTATGTTTAATAAAGTTTCTTTGTTTTGGTTCTAATGGTTTTGTTCCTTTATGGAGGCCAATCAGAGAGCAGCTGTAAATGGATTTAACTATCGTCTCAGTCTGATGTCAGGCATTAACATGTGTCCATAAATCAAAGAATAAATTGTTTTTATTTTTTTGTTTGTTTGATTGAAACTGGGTTTCGGCACCATTTTTTTGTTTTTTTGGTCCGTAATCCGGTCCGAGCCTGGCTGCAGCTCGTCAGAACCGGTCCGGCCCGAACCTTCCTGGTTCTTTTCCCACAGTGGAAAGATGCTATTTCAACTCACTTTAATTTTGACACAGCAACACTTCAATAAAAACGATGAGGCAGTGATTCAATTTTATCTTGGTTTATATAAAAAGCAGAGAAGAAGCACAGGGTAGGAAAGGAAGTCCTGACTCTCTGGAAGTCTCCAGAAGAGTGCCTCCACATGGCTGACATCGTCTAATATACCCATGTGGGGGCATCTCACCCCCACTGTCATGGCAAGCCCTGACTGGATTAGAAACCATGTGGTATGTGAACAGATAGTGAATATTTGGTGATATAAGTGACTGTGAATGAGATCAAGACAATTCCAGCAAGTTTTAAACAGTTTGCTGTAATTGAAGTTAAAGGTGGTGCATCTGTTATTAGAGTGTGTGACCGTATTTTCTGGCCAGGCTGTGTAAACTGGAAGGTGTATGTTTATTTTTGGAAAATTCACAATGAGGTCAACCTTGTTCTTCCAATTCCTGTTTTGTGATTGTTCCAATTGGAAAAAGAACAGATCAACAGATCTGCATAAATAATACCTGAGAGGCGCCAGTCTGACAAACCGCTGCTGTAATCAGAAGTTCGTCTCACAGAGACGGAGGTGGCAGGATGATGAGAAAAACTTCAAGCAGGAGTTCAAACACCTGAACTTAAGTGAGGAAGAACTTCTTCCAGTGACATGGGTTTTATTAGAAGGGTTTGAACCTGCAGACAGGCGTGTGGGTTCGTTTGCAGGAAACTTACAGGTGACATGCAGGAACAGCGTGGTGGTGTCGTAGCCCAGCGTGTTCTCTGCCAGCGCCGTGACACGGAATATTCCTGCCGACTTGTAGATGTGCTTGATTCCCTCCTCGGTCCAGCTCAGGTTGGAGTAGGAGACGGCCGTGCCGTCGCCGAATTCCAGCTGGATGTTGGTCCGCATGGAGTCGCCCTGAAACACACAAAAGCAGAATTTTCACTTAGACTTCCAGTATAACTATAGGGCGATCCTGTGAGGACTTCGTCTCACCAGCTGGTAAAAAACAGAAAAGTTAAAAGACGTCTTGTAGAAAAGTCTGATTTTCAGGGTTTAGACCAGAAAACCACAGCATTCAGCATCTTATTGGCTAAAATTGGGCAACCAGGTAAATCCAAACCTAATTTTCATCATCTGGACTAATTTAAGAGTGATGATGTCTTTAGATGTCGAGTTGGGCAGCTCTGTAGTGAAAGGTAAAAGGCACCACCTCCCATCAGGGTCACCTCAGTACAGGTATGACAGGTGGGGTGTTTCTGATAATAGATGGAAGCTGTTTGTGTAGTCTGTTGATCTTGTAACTATAACGTTACCAACAAGCATCACATTTGTGCTTCAAACACTCAGTCAGAACCAGACTGAAGGGAAAAAGCAGCTCTAAAAGCATGTTGTACATTTTAAAAAAAGCTGATTATGTCTTTTTGAAATTGTGGGTTTCCAGGTTTGCTCTATTTTGAATTTTTTCATTTTGAAACGGCTGCAGATGCATTTTCTCAAGGATAGAATTATAAAACTCAAACAGTCAGAAATAAAGAGCTGAAAAATCATTTGTGCCACATTCAGGGACTTGTTTCAAAGAAATAAATGTGTTCTGTCAATCATTATGAAAAAAATACATGGAAACATCCAGAAAACCAAGGTTACCAAACGCAGCAGCTTTGAGTCAGAGCTCCTCAGTTATGGGAATGGTGACCGGGTTCTGTTAAAGGTGTTGTTCACTGAAAAAGCATTTTTAATGATTATTTCTGATCATCATCGGTCTCCTACCCCTATCTCCTGCATTAGCTTCTGATAGAAAATAGACAGTGACACTCTAGGATTTGAAAAGTCTGACAGATTCTCAGTCAGAAAAACGAGTCATTAACAAGCACCCACACTTGCGTGTGTACATGAGCACACACGCAGCAGACTAACCGCTCAGTATCGAGCAAACTGCAACTCCCTGTACTCAGGAGGTAGCAAGACTGCACTTGCTCGGCTCTAGCTTGCACATAATGCTGCAGCTAGATTCCTGACCTGCACCAGAATGCAGAGCCTGTCTTGGCCCGTCTACACTGGCTTCCAGTTTCTTTTAAGTTACATTTCCAAGAGCACCACTCAGCCTAAAACAGCCCCTTACAGCCTGGTCTTACACAGCCCTGCTGGGTCTAGTTTTGTTTCCAAGCCAGCTCCATGACAGAAAGTGGGTGCGCCCATCATAGGCGCATGGGGGGGGCTAGTGACAGAAATAGCATCAGAACATCAGTAAACGGTGTGAGGTAACCTGTATGCTCCACAAAAACACAACTCAGCAGAAAAATGGTGGTGTTTTTGGATATTCTGCTCAGTTTTATGGCTTTTTGCCAGACTCTGAACCAGGAAATGGCTGCAGGGAGTGAAGCAGCAAGCAGAAAGCTCCGGAGCAACCAGTGACTCCACCCCCTAGCCAATCAGCGGCCACAGTCGCGCTGCCAGCCCGACTCAGCCTTGCCAGGGATCTCAACGGAGCAGGGACTAAAAATTGAGGCCAAAGTAGAGGGCAAATACCGAGCCGTGTTCTTGGAAACAGTGGTCGGGCTGAGCAGCACCAGTCCGAATCAGTCTGAGTAGCGCCCTTGGAAATGCACCTTTAGAGTCAGGTTCAGGATACTTGTTTTTGTTTCTAGTCTCTGCAGGGCTGTGCTCCAAGCTATCTGCCTGAGCTACTCAGTACAACCCAACACATGCACTTATGTCATCGCAGCAAGACTTACTAGTCGTTCCATGTGTGAAATGCTCCACTAGAGGAGGCAGAGCCTTCTCGGTTTTGGCCCCTAAGCTGTGGAATGGCCTTCCACTTGAGGTCAGACAAGCGCCCTCACTGCCGGGTTTTAAGAGTCGGATGAAGACCCACTTTTATACTGTTGCGTTCCCTCAGTACGTGAGTCATATTTTAGCTGGTTTTAATCCAGTTTTTGTTCTTTTACCAACATCTTTTGCTTTTATTTCCTGCTTTTATTTATTTTTGTTTTTATGAAATAAGACTCCAAATCCTTTCCTGCTGAGCTCTCCTCTGATGTGGCATCCTGCTAGTTCCTGAAACAGGTGCATCTGAGCTTTTGTTTCCCTGAGTATGACCTATTAGGCATTCATAACTACTAGACCACTGCAAATTTACGGATTAATCAAGTGTTCCATACCTTTAAAGCCATACTATGCAACTTTTTCATATTTTAAATCATGTTCTTGAGCCAGTATGTGCTAAAATGACCCTTTACAGACCCCCACCGCTCTCTTTGGCCAGAATACCGCACTTGCAACTTCAGAGTGGCGGTCCGGTCCCTGTTGGACTTAGTAAAGTGGAGCTGACATGCCTGGATCTGCAGTCTGCTTCCAGCATGTTTCCTGCATGTTTTAGATCATGAACACAGCTGATGTGTTTGATTTAGTGATGAACCGCTCCTGTAGACACTAATGAAGGCTGAGGAGACATTTCAGCTGTTAGATTAAGGTGTTAAAAAGACCAACGCACAGCGAGGAGATAAGTTTCACCTTCGCTTTTGCTAACGAACACTAGGGGGTGCTAAAAGCAAGCCACAACTGCCAAATGTGCCTTCAAAGAACCAAAGATGCAACACGGTGGGAAAATTTTTCTGACACCAGATTCTAAACAAGCCTTTTTTAAACATGTTTCTTATTCATAAATCTGAGTTAAACATAAAGTTTAAATAATTGAGATTCTAAGCTCCTTAGAGCAGCTCTGTTATTTGTAGCCTGTTGGACTGTGAGTCTGGTTTTGTGTGAAGAAGGAAAACAGAATTCTAGATGCTGGATTTCTGGTTTCCTTTGGGAATCACATCTGGTGCGGTCTGACGTCTGAGGCTCCAGCTGCCACGGCGACCGGCGCTGTGAAGTCCAACTCTCAGACTCCCGTTGGCCCGAAACCAGCATGAAACCACGGGGATGTTTATTTGCAGTGCTGCATTAGCATGGCAGCTCTGCCAACAAACACAATAAATAAACCAAATAATAAATCTATTGTTCTCCTCCTCTGCTCTTTTTGTGTTTTCCTCCTGTACTCCTGTCTCTCGCTTGTGTGCATCGGTGTGTGGAAGTGCAGGGGACTTCTGGGATGCTGCGGCTGCTCTGACTGGAAGATGATCCTTTTAATAAGTGGATGGGAAGAATAGGAAGCAGCGAAGGCCAGGGTTTGACATTGTGGGTATTGTTCAGGCCTGTAATGAGCTGGCACACCAACAGGTCCGTGGCTGGGTGTCACTCAGCCCCTCTCAGGGTCTGCGCTGGACTTTGTGTTCCTGTTCCTAAGAGCCCCTCTGGGATTGGCTCATCTACATGAGACTGATGCTGACCAGTCTCTCTGAAATGTCAGTTTTTGTGTCTGTGTCTCCGGGGGCTCAGCAGATCCAAACACCTGGTGGTCTGGAGCCTGGAGGCTGTTGGTTCCCGGTGACAGAGCTGACTGACGGGACTTTGGAAACATGAGGCAGCGTTTGTTAAGGTGTCTGTCACACCTGATCCTACCACGTCAGCGTGGCCTCTCAAACGAACAGGAGAATCAGCAGCAAGCAGACAAGATTTCAGGTGTTTCTGCAGAACAGGTTAATGTTTACTGTGATCTGTTGATTATTTATTACAGATTGGGGTCATTTTGAGTGTTTCACAGTAAAACAATGTTCGCTGTCTTCAGGGAAACGGCCCTGCGACGCTTTATGAGATGGTTTAATAAAGTTTTGTCCTGTCATCAGTTTGTTATTAGAACAGGGAATGTAAAAAGTCCAGCTAGACTCGACTGTTGTGTGAAAATTAACATAACTGCTGGTGAAAAATCTCAGGTTCCAACCTCTTCTGCTGGCTTTAAAGGTTTAATATGGAACAAATTAATAAAAAGCTGAAATAATAAAAAAAATAATCAATCAGCCGCTCTCACCACAGACATATATACGTAGAGACCCCGTTGACTGCCGCTGCCGTAGTGGCCGACCACCATCTTGGATGGGTCTCCATTCACCCCCAGTGCATTTACTTCTACTGAGAAAGGTGCTTACTCAACTAAAACACATTTTATTATTTTCACAAATCATATGGCATGATAATTAAAATCTAAATATTATTAAACAAAATAAATTAATATACAAAATCCCAACAGGTAGGCTAGAAAAGTCAATAGTAATCTCACGTGATCTGTTTTCAATATATACGGCAGTTGTTGCAACCGTAGGCTGTAAACAACGGGCAGAGTTGCCCACTCTGCATTGACTCCAGTCGGGTTTGGAGAGTGAGGAACCCATCCAATATGGCGGCAATGATGTTATGCTCTCCAGCGCCCAATATGGCGTCTACGTATTCATGTCTATGGTTCTTCTCACCACTTCTGTGTTTACGCCAAAAGCAACGCCTCTTGTTTGTGAACCCACACCTCTAGCCGGCCAAGAGATCTAAAACACATTATTTTCACACACACGCACGCACGCGCGCACGCACACCCACACGCACGCACGCACGCACCCACACACA
>SSNS01001382.1:0-15786 GCA_006937985.1 Aphyosemion australe | reverse complement strand
GAGCTCTACGGTGCTGGGCAGTGAGCACAGGGCCCACTACAGGACGTCGGGCCCTCAGGCCATCTTCATGAAGTCTGTTCCTGATTGTTTGGGTAGAGACATTCACACCAGTGGCCCTCTGGAGGTCATTCTGTAGGGCACGAGCAGTGCTCAGCCTGTTCCGCCTTGCACAAAGGAGCAGGTATCGGTCCTGCTGATGGGTTGTGGACCTTCTACGGCCCTGTCCAGCTCTCCGAGAATAACCGCCAGTCTCCTGAAATCTCCTCCATGTTCTGGAGATTGTGCTGGGAGACACATTAAACCTTCTTGCTGCAGCACGTGTGGATGTGCCATCCTGGAGAAGTTGGACAACCTGTGCAACTTCTGTAGGGTTAAGGAATCGCCTCATACTGCCAGTAGAGATAATTACTCAAGCCAAAACTAGCACGAGTGGAAAACCAGCCAAAAAAGATCAAGAGGGAGAAACTTGAAATGACCTCCACATGTTAAGCCAGTCCTGTTTTGAGGGTTTTGTAATTGTTGCCACTTTAGTGCACCTGTGGTTAAGTCCATGAACACCAATACAGCTGAAAGTGATTAACAATGCCCTCAGCTGCTTAATCAACCAGAAAATTATCAGACAGGTTTAATTGATTTCATGCCAGGCCCAATAAAAAAAGTGTTCCTTTAATTTTGTGAGCAGTGTAGTTAGCTTCTTGACTAAACTTACCACTCTATTCCAGTCTCTGTTGGTTGCTCCTCAACATCTGAACTTTCTTCTGAGTCGGGTTCAAACATAAAATTGAATACCAGATGAATCCATATCTAACTTAGGAAGACACTAGCTGCTACACAGCTGTAACAATGGAGAGTCTAGCATTACCATATTCATGTCCTGGCCAAGTGGGAGGGGCCAACAGCTCTTTTCACAGCAAGGCTGGTTTAGGGGGCTTAGAATGGCCTGTATCAGGGCTCCTGGGCCAGATGAAAGCCTAAAGAACATTTCTGGTGATTTTTAGAGGCTCAAAGCTGTTTTAGATTGTTGGTTAACTGCATTCTAGGTCCTCTTTAAAAAGTCACTCTGCTCAGAAAAATATATTAAACTGAGAGAAATGTTTAGAAGTTATTCAGAAAGCTTTCAGAGTGTTACTGTTCCTTTGAGACATGTTGGTTGTGACTGAACGTTTACAGATTAGTGAGAGCAAGGAGATGCTACATTTTCACAGCTGATTTTTTAAACTACTGTAAAGAGCAGAAGATCATTATGCCTTTTTTTAAACAATTTAAGAGAAGAGGCTGACATGTTTTCTCAAACAAGCAAGGCACTGTCTTCAAATTCTTCCATTTTAGTAGCCGTTAGCAGAGCAGGGCTGGTCAGTGTAATCGGTGCACTGACAAACGCTTTGCCTTGCTTGAATACCCACCCCTAATATATATATATATGTATATATATATATATATATATATATATATATATATAGTAGTTTTGCTTTTTAGAATAATTTTCTCTAAAGTAAGGGAGGACAGCACCCGCGCGCCCCCTATGGAATATAGCCTTGCACTGCTGTCTTTAAATTTTGAGTCACACCATTGACTGTTGACCATTAACTCATTCACTGCCATTGACGACTTTAGTCGTCTTTTGCATTTTTTTACGGGGCGGGCGTCGGAGCTAGTCCCCGCACCGTGAGAACAAACATCACGTGTCTAAAGCGGATCTTCATCCGTGTATGTCACACATCACGTGATCAGGAAGCAGAAAATCAATGGATTACGAGTTTGTTTTGGGGCGCTGCTGTGAAAAAAACAATGCGCCGAACCGGAAATGCTTCTGCAGCAGCGCTTGGGCACCAGATTGTGAACAGTAAAAACGCTCAAAAACGCTGGCAGTCAGGGGCTTTCTGATCAGAAAACAGCAGGCAGTGAATGAGTTAAAGGGTAAGGCACACCATGGGTGGAGTCTTAATCCACACACACTTCCGGTTAGAAAAATGCTCCTAAAGGAGGCGTGGCATGGCAGGCCGAGAGAGGCAGTGATTGACAGCACCCCCACTCCCCCTCATGCACACTCTTGGAGTTTCTCAGTCGGAAAAACGAGTCGTTAACAAGCGCACACACACTCGCATATGCACACACACACACAGCTCGGGAGAAGAGCAGACACAGAATCGTCAGCATGCTGGAGGATTTCCTGTCCACCACGATCACTAGAAGAAAGGGGGAGGACGACAATATTTTTTAAAGAGGCGAGCAGCTCCGAGCCGTAGAATGCCATATCGAGCCAGGTGGAGGTGCGGCAGAGACTCAGCTGGAGTTTAAGTGTCACTAAACTGCCAAAATAATGACTCCACATGTCTACAGCACAGTAGACACTCATCTATACAGGTTATCAGCAACAACAGCTGCTCTAGGTGTGACTGGCTCTTTAAATCAGAACACCTGTAGTCAGTTTGTGGAGTAAGTGAAGGTGACATCTCTGTGTGGCTTATATAGGTCACATAAACCCCCTTCAGACAGGCCATGAAAAACGGAAATGTTCGGGACTCTGTCCGTAAGACGTTTGTGTCTGAATACAAATATCCGGTAAACCTTTTCCTGAATTAGACCAGACGAAGTCCCTAGTAACAGGACCGGACTTGTCACGGACAGGGTGGCTGCTTCAGACTGGTGAGGTCGAGTTCCGAACAGGGAGGAGGAGGAGGGGAGCGGGGGACGCTGGTGCGCACCTAGATTACATATATCACGTGACTGGGAAAGCAAAGTTTTTCAAGACATCTGACCAGAAAACTTCGCCACTTGGTCGTGAATGTTTCCATATACGCTGGGTAGCTTGCTCCTGTAGCATGCGGCGAACCATGGCAGCTCGCCTCCTACGGTACCGTCTCCTGGAAGCGCGACGGAGCGTCTTCGTGTGCGCAGAATTGTGCTTAACGTACATCCGATCAGTGAGAGGAATTCTATCACATACTAGCTTTGTTTGGGGAGATGACGCATGTACGCCCGCTGCATTATGCAATATCTGGGTACAGCCTTCCCACCCCCTCCCCCGCAGACATCTGGAACTTTTCCCTGCTGTGTGAAAGCAGCCGAAAGGACAAGTTCTGGTGCAAACGTGGTGTGTCTGAAAACACAGTTCTGGTTAAAGACCGGACTGAATTGTCCACACATATTCCAGAATGTCAATCTGAAAAGGGCTATATAGGAACAGCATGAACATGGAGCAGCTCCTTCATGGCTTCATTCACAGAGAGTAGACGATTACAGAGGCTGCTTCAGCTTACATCATGCTACTTCTTTCAGTGTTTGATCAACTTTGCCATGGCACTGGCTGAGATGAAACAACAAGGTCTGGAGGCTCCATCTTCCTCCATGATCCTTGTGAACGTCTTCCAGCTGCTTTACGTGGTGGATGGCCTCTGGAATGAGGTACTCACATCATAAACACAATCCACCAAATCCTTAGTGGAGCCAACACTTTACATCCAATCTATTCTCTCTCTCTCTCTCGCTCTCTCTCTCTCTCTCTCTCTCTCAGGAGGCCATCCTGACAACCATGGACCTGATGCATGATGGATTTGGCTTCATGTTGGCCTTTGGTGACCTAGTGTGGGTTCCCTTCACCTACACGCTGCAGGCTTATTACCTGGTCGCCCACCCCAACCCCCTGAGTCTCCCTGCCCTCTCAGCCATCATTGTTCTGAAACGTGAGTATGAGCTGAACTCTGGCACAAAAAGCTGCTCAGATCTGGATGATCCACAAAGGTGGTTTTGTTTCTCTGGTCCTTTTTGTTTCAGTTGTTGGGTTCTACATATTCCGGAAGTCAAACTCTGAGAAAAATGCTTTCAGAAGAAACCCATCTGACCCCAGATTGTCCCGTGAGTCTCACAGCAGTGTGCTTGTGCTTCTGAGAGTTTATCGCAGAGGAAACGACTTCAGGAACCATGAGAGCATTTCTTTGTGTCGTTTGCAGATCTGAAAACCATCCCTACAGCTACTGGGAAGAGTCTGTTGGTCTCAGGCTGGTGGGGGGTGGTTCGCCACCCCAACTACCTTGGTGATCTGCTCATGGCCCTGGCATGGTCCCTACCATGTGGTGAGTTCCCAGGGTCAGGGGTCGGAGTGTTGTGGTTTCCATGGTTTGAAAACTGAGAGGAACAACTGAACAGTTGTGTGTGTGTGAACCGACTGCTCATCTGTAAAGTGTGTGTGTGTGTGTGTGTGTGTGCGTGTGTGTGCGTGCGTGCGTGCGTGTGTGCGTGTGTGTGTGTGTGTGTGTGTACATGGGTGTTCTTCAGTCCAGAGCTCTCCAATCCTAGTCCTGCAGAGCTCCTATTCTACAGGTTTCAGTTCTTTCTCTCTCTGTAATCTCTGTAATAGCGGGTGATTCAACCTGTAGGATATGGGCCGTCCAGGACCAGGGTTTTAGATTACAACTGCATGTGTATTCTGTTCAGATCTCTGACTCTCTGCCACCCATACCCCAGGCTTCAGCCACCTCCTGCCGTGGTATTACATGATCTACTTTATCATCCTGCTCGTGCACCGTGACTCTCGTGACATGAGTGACTGCAGGAGGAAGTACGGCTCAGCGTGGGACGAGTACTGCCGGACTGTCCGCTACCGAATCATTCCTCGTGTCTATTAAGGATCCTGCTGCTCTGGAGCCTTTTCATCCCAACATTCCGACCGCCTGAACTGATCATGACTGACTTAGTTCAGCTTTTTAAAGGAATAGTCTTGAATCTAGACTGAAGAAGTGTTTTAGGATAAATGAGGAAAAGATGGACGGGTTTAGAGAAAACCCCTTTCTGGACTTAGGTAGAAATTACTCTTTATTACAAAACAAAGTTTACAAAAATGAAGAAAAAGCTTTTTTAGGATTGACTCTAGGATGTACTGTATATTTTTGTATATACACTTTTGTTTTTATGCAGCACTTTTACCTTTGCTATTTTATTCTTGGTGCTTGTTTTCAGACGGCTGCAGTCTGAGCTCGGCTTTAAAGGTTCCATACCGTGTGATATTTTCATTTCCTCATGAGAAATACCCCCAAACCCCTTTTTGGCTGCATTCATGCATTTTCCTGTCTCAGCTGCAGTTTGGTCGATGTCAAGGTTTTTCCGGTAGCCCACTCATCAGGTATTCTCCTTCCCCTGAAGCTTGGCTGGGCTCGGTTCTGAAACCTGGATATTCTGACAAATTACGTTTGCATTGGGGACAAAACACTGCCGTAAAAAACATACATCGCGTCTACAAAGACACACATAAAGGCCAGAACAGGACATGATTGTTTTCTAATGCTGGGCTTACACCTAAGGATTTTCACGGTCTCAGACTAAAGACTGGCAGTCTTTAGGAATCTCATTGGAGTCTCTGCACACTTGATCATTAAATGTAATGTGATAATCTGCTGTCGGCAACCCGATTTATGCCAGCCTTTCTCTAGTCTTTCACTTCCAGCATGCTAGATATTGTCTCTAGTCGGAGTGTAGTCATAGTGACGTACAACAATCAACAACCAATAAAATACGTTCTCACAGCGGAACCAGGAAGCTCCGTCAGTCATAACAACACAAACATGTCTACAGACGTTGAAATAAGAGCTCCAAGCAGGCGAAAGTGGCCCGTGGAGAGAGAGAAGCGCTTGGTCGAGCTGTGGGCAGAGCAGCTGTGTCCTTTTGACGTAAACTGCCATTCATACGACAAGGGGGAGAACGGAAAGAAGTGCCCATATTCTCTGACGCTTTCTCTTCTGTTTCTTTTCGCTACAAACGACTGCAGTGGCAAAAGCTAGCAGCTACAAGCTGCTTCTCCTCCATTTCAAACTTCTGCAGAGCATTAGCGAGAATAAAATGCTAAAATAATCTAGTTGTAGTCGTGTAAATAGTGTTCCTACAAGATTCAGCGTTTAGTCTGAGACTAGTCTAGGACTAAAAACTGTCTTTAGATGTGAGCTGATAATC
Organism: Aphyosemion australe; assembly: GCA_006937985.1. NCBI lineage: Eukaryota > Metazoa > Chordata > Actinopteri > Cyprinodontiformes > Nothobranchiidae > Aphyosemion > Aphyosemion australe. The sequence continues at coordinate 9,843 of SSNS01001382.1, read as the reverse complement.
TTTTGGAGTCTTTTCAAAGTCTGTAAGTGTAAGCCCAGCATAACAGATTCAGTGGTGCCAGACTGGCATGTAGTTTTGCGTAGGTTGACCTCCCGGTAGCGGCAGTAACTTTTTTCTTCTTTTCTAGCCAGTAAGGTTTCAACCCTTTATTGGTAAACTGTTTAGAAAATAAGGACTAATCTGTTTTTTACTTTGTTTCTGTAGCCAGTGAGAGTCCATGTGAGGTGAGCAGAGGAAATCCACTAAAAAGCTGCTTGAAAACGACCAAATTCAAAGATCTTTAGAGACACTAAAGATTATGCAGAAAATAATAAATAAAACTAAAATATAAGTAAATGAAATCTGCTTCAGCAGCTACATAAATTACTGCCGACACCACCGGGAGTTGAATAGGCATCAGCAGATGGCAAAACAACATGAAAGGCAGACGCTTATGCCACTGGACCACCAAAGCCAATACAATACCAATCTCGCTGTTGTAGGGGCGTTTTGTCGTAGCGGGCGTGGGCGAAGCTTTGCTGAAACAAAGTGCGTCATTCCCGGGCAGAAATTCAGGCTGACGAAAATAACTGGTATTTGAGATAAATGACATCTCAATAGTGCCAACGGTAATACTTTATCATATTTTGTGCCTGCCTTTGCTCTCAAAGGTTTAAAATTGCATGATATGGAACCTTTAATGAGTATGTTGGTTCTGCTTCCTGCTCTGACACCTATGTGTGTGAAGGACAATGCTGATTGGATGCTACAGGAACCAGTCGCTTTTCTCAGGATCTGACTTTTTTGTCACTATTTTTCTGACTTCACACTCTGAAGTCAAAACTAGATTTTTATAAAAATCTAGTTTTGACTTCAGAGTGTAAATGATTCCAGATTTCAGGAGAATATAATTCATGTTTCTGCATTATTGAGTCTAAAAGGCTGTGCTACCTCAGGTACCCCCCCATAGCCGTAATGGAAACCCACAGAATCGTGTAGAGCAGGTGGCACCACTTCAGTATTATGAGGCACTGGTTCAGTTAGTGTGGTGTCCCCAGTGTTGGGGAGTAACGGAATACATGTACCACCGTTACGTATTTAGAATACTAATTATGAGTAACTGTATTCCGTTACAAATACTATTTTTAAACATGGTATTTAGAATACAGTTACTTTCGTAATACCATTGGAATACTTTTGTGTTTTCCTAGCTTGGCAAACCATCTTATATATGATGATATAAAGTCTGGCCATGGTTCATTGACGTCTCTGTCGTGGGGCGGGATCCATGGTGGTCTTTTAAACTGTCTCCGCATGCTATCGGATAACAAACAACGTGACGAACTCACCGCTACAGATGTCAGTCAACAAGGCAGTCCGCCATACTCCGTCAAAGAAGATGCAAATACATTCTTTTTTAAAATAAACTTAAGTACGGTACCTCTATCTGCTCTTGACTCAAAGAAAAGTCCAAGAAATAATCCAAAGTTGATGCCATAGCCATTTCAAACAAGCCGCTGTCATATTTGTTTATTCAGTAATATCCCGCCCACCAAGAGTGCTGTGATTGGCCCACCAAACCAATAGGGCGCTGTGATTGGACCGCTAAAGATGTCAGTCACGGCCCACGGGGCAGTGTGTCATACACACCGACATATGCTTCGTGGACTGGAGCTGCCGTAGTGGCCGGCTGCCATCTTAGTTGGGTTTCCATTCGCCCCCAGTGCATTCATTTCTACTGAGGAAGGTGCTTACCCAGCTAAAAACACATTTTATCAAACTTTTTCACAAAAGCAGACACATGGTAAGGCATGATAATTAAAATATAAACATAATTAAACAAAATAAATTAAATTAAAATATAAAATCCCATCAGGTAGGCTAGAAAAGTCAATAGTAATCCCATGTGATCTGTTTTCAATAGTACACTGGTTGTTGCAACTGTAGGCTGCACAAAAACGTGCATAGTTGCTCACTCTGCATTAACTTTGGAGGATGAGGAGACCCATCCAATATGGCAGCAACGCTGTTATGCTCTCCAGCGCTCAATGGGGCGTCTACGTATTCATGTCTATGGTCATACACTGTCAAAGAAGATGCAACATCCTGCCCACCAAACAGAGCGCTGTGATTGGACTGGCACCAGATGTCTGGGGCTGCTTTGGTTCCAATATTACAGACAGTAATGCTGTGCTATGGTCAAGCATTTTTTTCACTTTATTACATAAAAATAAATGTAATCTATTGACACTTTGATAAATAAAGTAACAAAAATAATTAAATTGTTTAATTTATTTTTTTCCCATTTAATATACCCTCTGTTTTCCTGTAGGAGTAGCTACCAATACATTTAATAGACTTAAATGCTGTTTTTAAGGGGAAGTATTCCAAGTATTTAGAATACAGTACCAGGATTAGGCAAAGTAACGGAATACGTTACAAAATACATTTTAAAGCAGGTATTCAGTATTCTGTAACTAAATACATTTACAAAGTATTCTCCCCAACATTGGGTGTCCCACAGGGCCACTGATGATGATGATGATGATGATGATGATGGGGGTAGATCTAACCTGCCCGGTGGAATAAAGTTACTGTGACATCATGCTGATCTGTTCCCATTTCTAATTTGTGAAGGTATTTGAATGCATGTTCAACTCTAGATAATAAGCAGAGATAAACTAGACTACCGAGCTTGATGTTGATGCTGTGTACATACTGCTGTGATCATGTAATCTTTAAATAAAACTCAGTGCTTTTGATTCTATCTATGTAATTCGGATGAAGTGCCTTTTGACACGCACCTGAGTGTGATTACAGGTGATGTTGTAGAGGATTCAGTTGTTTGGGAAGAAGATAGAGAGTCAGGAGTCGGATATCTTCGAACAGCGTGGGGATCTTTATTACAGACTTCAAGCAGTTGACAATCGACACGTACAGACAGCCATCTGAGTACGAAGCCCCCTCAATGAATGTGGTGTGGTTCCTTTATAGTCATTCTGTGTTATGCAACTTCCGTGCATGCACATACACACACAACTGACTGTTCTCGAGAGAATAACAGTGGATTGAATGTTCTAGCATTAACATTACTTTGGCAATCGTAGCTGGAGAAACAATGTCCTGTCCAAAAACCCCTGGACAGCTGGTTGTTATTAGCTTATCTGATACAGTTCCCGGAATCAATGGAACTTAGCTTCTGACAAACATTTACTGGAAACCCAGCACGATGTTCCCATAAACAGCATTCCTTAGCAGTTCAGCTGGAGAACCAGACTAGATTCTGTACCATTCTGATAACCAATGTAACTGATGACCTATTGACCTTTAAAGGCCACTACAATGTTTGTTTCCCACTGATTGCGCAGGTATAACTGCTTTTACATTTAATCACATTTTAGGGTCCAACACCAGAAGTGGTCCGATGAACCAACCATTCCCTAGTTCTCTTCATCCCAGTAGAGGTCCGTTGGAGTTCACAAAACATCCTCAAAAGTAGGCTGATGGAGCAGAATAATGTCCAAGATTCAGAAGATTCGGTTATTTTGAGTTGATAACTCAGAATAACCGAATGTGGCTCACCGGCCACTTTTGTGCTAGTACCGGGTTGGACCCACTTTTGCCTTCAGAACTGCCTTAATGTAGCCTAGTGAACTAGACCAAATTTGTGCTTTGCAAAGTTTGGTTTAGGCACGCTTCATTGGAACCCTCGCAGCCTGATCTGCTGCTGTGGCTGTCCAATCACAGCTTACTATAGTTTTGGTTGGGCCAATCACAGCGCTCTATATTGTGGGCCAATCACAGAGCGGGAGAAGCCGATAATGTCAGCACTGCGACCGCGAACACAAACAACATGGTGGCAACGCAGGAACCACGTTGGTTTTAAATGGCTTTGTCATCAACATTGGATTATTTAGACTCCAACGTGCGTAAGTCTGTCGGCTATACTTAGCGGCTTCTTATTTTTATCAAACAAAGTAGTGCAATGTCCCAGTACACCTGATATTCACATGTTTTTCATACAAAAACGACAGAAATCATTGATGTTAGACGCCATTGCTGCCTCCCTCTTTTCCGTCGCTGTGATTACGTCACGTTCCTCTGATTGGTCCTAGCGCTATCCAATTAGCCTTTCGCCGGCCCCGCCCCCAGAACGGCTATCGTCCAATCACACATCATAGCAACCGTTACTATCCAACAACTCCAAACAAGATGATGAAGCTAAGCTTAATTTATACTACTAAGCATTAGCCTCGATAGTAGTCGTGTCTCCTTCGTTTCCCCTTCAGAACCTCCTCATCGAGCTCAACCAGCAACAGTCAAGCATGAGTGCTCCCCCCGCCTGCAGCTGGGCGGAGGTCCGCCTCCCAGACTATCCAAGACCCTTTATAAGACACACTGTGCCAACAAATCAGCGTAATATTACCTCAACCGTGTGTCTTATAAACGCACATTAAGCCTTGGCGCAACAGCGGGTGGTGTCATGATCACGTGATGAATTAATGCCGAGCTCCGGCCGGGAATTATAATGAAAAGTTACATTTTATAAACAGACTCAGCTGAGATGATAAACTGGAGCGATGCAGAGCGCCGGGAGCTTTTCTCCATTAGAGCTGCCTGCAGCTCAGATCTAGCCTGGCAAGCCATCCTATATATGTGTATATATAGTCTGGCCACGAACCATTGACGGCTCTCAGTCGTGAGGCGGGATCTACAGTTGTCTTTCAAAATGTCAGCACACAATTGGACAGCGCTAGGACCAATCAGAGTGACGAACAACATGACGTAATCACGGCGACGGAAAAGCGGGAGGCTTTAATAGCGTCTAACATCAATGATTTCTGTCGTTTTTGTATGAAAAACACGCGAATATCAGGTGTACTGGGACATTGCACTAGTTTGTTTGATAAAAATAAGAAGCCGCTAAGTATATCAGACAGACTTAAGCACGTTGGAGTCTAAATAATTCAATGTTGATGACAAAGCCGTTTCAAACAAACGTGTTTTCCAAGTTGCCGCCATGTTGCTTGGGTTCGCGGCCGCAGCGCTGACGTCATCGGCTACTCCCGCTCTGTGATTGGCCCATGATATAGAGCGCTGTGATTGGCCCAACCAAAACTATAGCGAGCTGTGATTGGACAGCCACAGGCTGCGAGGGTTCCTATGAAGCGTGCCTAAACCAAACTCTGCAAAGCAAGAATTGGTCTAGTTCACTAGGCTAGCTCAGATCATCTGACAGCTGACATCTGACAGCTCACAGGGACACCGCATCGCTGACACCGCTCCTCGGAGCCACGCGTCCCCGGACGCCGGACCTTCTCCCAAACTCCTTGTTCCCTGCTACGCTTCGCTCAGCGGAGCCGACACTAATGTATCCCTCCACTGCATACTGTAACCCTTTCTGCCTCGATCTGGATGATATTGAGGAGGAATTGCTCCAAAAAATGTCGCTGACATGCATCTGTCTACTTCTTTCCATCACGGAAATCTGCGGAGCTGCAGTATTTGATCAACTTATTGTGGGACTTGGCAACTGTAACTAAGGGGGGCGGGGCTTGGCGAAAGGTCAATTGTGTGCAGACAGTTTGAAAGACAACCGTAGATCCCGCCCCACGACTGAGAGCCGTCAATGAGTCGTGGTCATCCTATCCACGTTATTTTTGAGTAGCCTCATGGAGAAACGCTGATGAAAGCAACATCCGGTGAGATACCGGAAGTAGCACATACACAGGTTTTGTTGCTAGTAGCAGTTTATTTGAACATTTGAAAAGGATATAAAAAAATATTTACCCCCGAAAAATGTCAATACGCCTCAGGAAGATGTTGCGCTGTTGGCGCTTGTACTAACAACCAGAGAAAATTAAATCTGTAGCTACAAGAGTGATGTTTAGAACATGCACCTCCAGAGTGAGAGAGCGTGCAGCTGCAAGCGTCTGTACGGTTCTCGCCGCCTCTCCAGAGATGAGGAACCCAGAAGGATGTGGCTGAAAAATCTTAACTTGAAAACCACCACAAACTTTATTTGTGCGTTCCTTTCATTTTATTGTGAAAACTCCCAGAGAGGAACACCCGCATCCTACTTTGTAGTTGGATATGACAAAACTCCGGAGAAGAGACGCCGAGTAGTAAAGAGATCTGACAGCAGTCTCACAACAGGAATTATTTCATGTGTACAATTTTCTGAATAGTTTTAATTTAACGTGCGTTTAGACTGCTGTTATTAACCTAAAAGTGCCATCCCGCTGTTTGTATTTTACCTGATGTAGAAACTAAAACCCAGGCTTGGTGATGAGGGATTTAAGGCTCTGACTCTACGTCTGCTTTTAAGTAAATAAGATTGTGTCCCGCCTCTTTCAACAAAACACCACAAACCTTATTTCAATGTAGGTACTGATAAGCCTCAGAGCTTTTAAGATTGTTTATTGCCTCGCTGTCAGACGCAACTGAGTTCAGAAAGTAGCTAAAATGCTACTGTACGTTAGCTTTGGCCAGACTTTAAGATCGTCCCCCCACCTCTCTGCTTCAGTAGGCAGACGGGGTGTAACGGTGTCCCGTTTGAGCTGTGACAGCAGGTGTTCATGCATGTTTTCAGTCTCTGAAAGCCCATAAAAAGAGGATTAGCATGAAGGAATCGCATCGTCTCAATGTAAACAAATGCGGACCGGAAGTTGCTTGCATCTTTCGCGCAAAGCATCACGAGCCGTGAGAATAACGTGGATATATTCACATATATAGGATGGCTTGCCAGGCTAGCCTTAATCCTTTGATTCAACAAGGTACTGGAAACATTCCTCAGAGATGTTGGTCCATATTTGACATGATAGCATCACGCAGTTGCTGCAGATTTGTCGGCTGCACATCCATGATGAATCTCTGGTTCAACCACATCCCAAAGGTGATCTATTGGATTGAGATCTGGTGACTGTGGAGGCCATTTGAGTCCAGTGAACTCATTGTCATGTTCAAGAAACCAGTCTGAGATGATTCCAGCTTTATGACATGGAGCATTATCCTGCTGGAAGTAGCCATCAGAAGATGGGTCCACTGTGGTCATAAAGGGATGGACATGGTCAGCAACAATACTCAGGTAGGCTGTGGCGTTGCAACCATGATCAATTGGTACTAAGGGGCCCAAAGTGTGCCAAGAAAATGTCCCCCACACCAGTACACCACCAGTCCATTTTACGTGGCCCTATTTTTAAAGAATGCATCATTCCATGAAGAAAATAGTAGACCAACAAAATTTGTCACTTTTAAAATGAGGCTAGGGCGACCGAAGCGAGACCGGGAGGGACGCGTAATTTGGAATTGTAGGATGTCCAAGGAAGGTCCCGACTCAGGAGTGTGTTGTGTGAGGGGTTGTGGCGTCAAATTAAGTGAGCCTTTGAGTTCACCGTTTTCTCTCCTCGTCTTTATATTCAACTGCAAACCAGAAATGTTCCCACACGGAAGGTTTGTTTGAAGACGGCGCGTCGCATGTCGCCGTGGCTAAGTTTCTCTCTGTAGCGCTTGTTTTGCTCAAACTTTCAGCTCAGTGGGGCGGGTCAAACCTGTGACTGGATATTTACTCGCGGGTAGGGAGGGGGTCTGCTGTGAGCAGCTTCAGACGAGACTAGAGCGGGCACACGGAATGAAATTCATCTGCCTGGACAGACAAACGCACCCTGATGCCGTGTAAAGCATGAAATAAAGGACCAACGCGAAAATAATGGCAAAACCGAAGTCCCGCGGTACACGAGGGTAGATTGTCCCGTGCAGGAAGGACCGAACGGTCCAGGATTTTACCGCATACCATTGCATCCCTAGTGTACACAACAGTGTTAATTTTGACAAGAAATTTTAATTTAGTTTAAGTCTTAGTCTTTTGACTGAAATTCTTTTTAATTTTAGCCACAATTTAGTCGCCCAATTAGTTTTAGTTTTAGTCTTATTTTAGTCGACTAAAATACAAAGCTATTTTAGTCAACTAAAATTAAAACACATGTATTTTTCTTCTGATGCAATAATTTTCTACTTGTGTAAGGGAAATGTTAACTACACCCACTTGAAACTGTAAATCGCCTCTGTCAGTGCGCCCCAGGGCAGCTGTGGCTACATCGTAGCTCATCCCCACCAGCGTATGAATGTGTGTGTGAATGGGTGAATGACTGATTGTGTTGTGAAGCGCCTTGGGGGGTTGTAGAACCCTAAGAAGGCGCTATACAAATACAGGCCATTTACCATTTACCATTTAAATAAATATATAAAAATCACATTTTACATTTTGGATCAATAAAACTCTACATTTATAATTGTTTTAAAAACAATAATTATTGGAAAATACCTAAATGAACACTGACAGTTTGAAATGTTGCCTCTATTAATAAGATAAAAAAAACTCTATAATGTGCAGTAATATGACAAGAAATGACATCATACCATCAAAACATTATAAGGTGTTACTCTTATAATACAAAGAGGTAAACTAAAGATAAGAATTAATTTCAGGTGTATTTATTAGAGTTTTCATTAGACTGATTTATCAAGGTGGGACACCTGAACGTTTCTCCTCAAAAACACCGCTAGAACACTGAACGCTGATCATATCAGCTGTAGCAGCGCCAAGAAAAGAAAAATGATTAGACAACAAGATGTGCAGCGCGCTGGCCGTGCGTGAATTCGGTTTGCTGAGCTGCGGCACCAGCAGTAATGTTCTTACTACTCCCACCCTGCTCGCTGCTAACAACACCGTAAGTAACACTTTTAAAACCAGGGAAACACCCGGGTGTGTACTCACCAAGCAAATACTTTTCAGATGGTCATATTTGATGCTTTTCCTTCCAGCCGTGGACATTTTATCCCTTTAGATATAACTTTTACCGGCATAAACATCTTATGTTTAGCCTGGCAAGCCATCCTATATATGTGTATATATACTCAAACTCTGCAAAGCAAGAATTTGGTCTAGTTCACTAGGCTATCTTATGTTTGCTTACCGCTAGCGTTTTCAAACAACAGCCGGCTCAGGACTCTGATTGGTTCCTTTCTCATTTAGTCCCGCCTGTTCTATTTGATAATTGGTTGTTTTTTCCGGTCGCCCATCTTTTCCATTTTCTGATTGGATTTTCGTTTCTGTCAATTTTCGTTGTCGTTTTTATTCGTCAACGAAAATGTCGGTCAATATTCGTCATAATTTAGTCTTTTTTGGCGTGTATATTTTAGTTTTCGTTTAGTTTTAGTCCGCAAAAATTCATTCGTCACAAAAAAACAAAACAAAAATAATTCGTCAACGAAATTAACACTGGTACACAAAGCTGTTTTTTTGCTGTGTTTTTTTCCATTATGACATCAGTTGTGGGCAGGGGTGGTTCTAGGCCAAATTTTCTAGGGGGGCCACAGTGGGGCCAGTAATTTTTCATGGGGGCACAGGAAAAAAAGGGAAATGGAAAAGGGCATTATCTAATTGTTTTCATCTCTCCCCCACTTGATTTATTTTGTATGTTTGCACCAGTTCATTAAAGCAAATTCCTAGTAATATGAAACTGCTCACGATTCTGATTCTTTCACCTTTTCTTTGTTCCAGTAGCGGTTTTAGGCACGGGCAGACCGGGCGTCTGCCCGGGGCGGCATTTTTTCATGACACAGAGGGGGCGCACAATCGCTGAGTAAAAAAAAAGAAGAAGAAAGAAACCTGCACCGCAACATGGTTTTCTATTAGCTGTCATATCTGTGTCTGGATTGGAACCAGCACGTTGGCGCCCCCTGCAGCTGCAGGCGCTCCTGCTGACTGAGAGGGTTCAGGCGAGCGCCGTGTGTGTGAAGAAGAGAATAGGGAGGGGCGCGGGGGATTTCACCTCTGGGTCTCTCCCAAATGAAACGGACGGG
>SSNS01001381.1:9240-20702 GCA_006937985.1 Aphyosemion australe | reverse complement strand
AAAAAAATATGTAACAAAATATTTCCTAAAAATCCATTTGTACATGTCTACAGTTATCTGGGGTTATGTGTGTAATTGTAATTTTGACCATTAGTTACGTGTAGTTCAACATATAGCATGTTGTAAGTGGTTGTCCACTAGCTGACGTCAGTTCATTTTGGAACTATTTTTCAACCATGACAGGACGTCTCGACTGACTTCGGTCAACGGTCATCAAACGTCCAAATGTTTGCTGGGTTGGGTCATGAAGTGCAACAATCAGCCCCAAATGAATGAGTAAAAAACAAAGCAAATCAATGAATAGTTAAATATTACCAGTGTGACTCTGTGACTAGTGTTTTCAGATTTTATGCTTTACCCGGTTCGTTCCAGTTCATCCCATACTCGGAAATTCCAACTTCCACATAGAAATAATGAACTGGAACACCTCCCTAAGTCAGAGAATGTTTTTAATCCAACTTTGAGGTTCAACATAGCAGCTTACTGTAATAACAATAGAAGCTGTGGTGGAAATGTGTTTATTTTACAAGTGCTGTGTATGGGCTCTATGCACGCTCCAACCTCCGCATTCCACATAAGACCGCACTCCTATGTCTGGTTGCCATAGTGGTCAGCGAAGCTGTGACATGGCTGAGAGTTTGGAGTTCACCCGGTGCTTCCTGGAGGTTAGTTGCTTATGGCTTTTTGGTCGGACGTGTTATTGGTAGAGGGTTTTTTTTAAAAATCAAGAGAACCACTTTTTTCTTTTTTGTGATCTAAACAAAGAGAAAATTTACCTTACATCATTGATTGTAACTTTTGGTAACTCAGTAAGCACGGTAAGGGAGCTGGGTGATTAGGAGAACGAGAGGCAGGTGGGACCAATTAACAGGAACTGAAGCAGGGGAGACGAGACACTGGTGAGCAGGAAGCTGGAGGACAGGAGGGCAGGAGGGCAGAGCCTGACAGTACCCCCTCCCCCTTAAGGGGCGGCACCGGACGCCCAACACAGACCCAGACAGACTCTGGGGGGTCTGCGTCTGGGGCACAGGAGCCGGCTGAATCTGGGAGGCCGGCGTCTGGGGCACAGGAGCCGGCTGAATCTGGGAGGCCGGCGTCGCGGGCACAGGAGCCGGCTGGGTCTGGGAGGCCGGCGCCTGGGAATCAGGAGCCGGGACCGTGAGGACCTGGGGGGCCCTAAGGACTGGAGACCGGCAGGCGGGTGAGTGGCCGATGCAGACTGGAACATAGGATGCTCGGAGTCCTCGAAAACCAGGAGGCGGCGGGAACACCTCGCACAGGAACCCTGGACAGGACGACCCGGGCGGAGCCTCTGGGATGGACTGGACCTCGGGCGGAGCCTCTGGGATGGGCTGGACCTCGGGCGGAGCCTCTGGGATGGGCTGGACCTCGGGATCCACCCGGAATGCCAGGGGGGGTCAGGGTCTCAACCTGGAACTCCAGGAGACCGACGAGGGCTCGGAGCCGGACCATCTCCGCTCGCAAACGAGCTACGTCAGCTGGATCTGACCCTTGGGCTGGAACTGGATGGGCTGGACTTGACTTGACTTGACTGGACTTGATTTGACTGGGTCTGACTTGACTGGACTGGACTTGACTGGACCTGACTGGATCTGACCTGATTTGACTTGACTGAAAGTGACTGGACTGTTGGAGGCAGCTGGTGCTCAGATAGAGTCTCCGTAGGTAGCTGCATCTCCAAACCGGGCCACAGAGCAGGGGCCTCTCTGATAGGCGGCTCAACTCTGGATGCCCGACGCCATCCAGGAAGTGGCGGAGGAGCCTGCACACGCTCCCAGTGCCGTGGGCCAACCCCTGGAGAACACACCGCCAGTCTGGTGCCCTCGAAGCAGGATCGGTCCTGCAGTTCCTCCCAGCTGAACCCTCCAACCGGACCCAGAATGTCAGGCTGGAAGGCTGGCATGGAGGTTTGGCGGCGTGGGCGCCTGCGGCGGCATGGGCGCCTGCGGCGGCGTGGTGGAGGTGGAGAGGAGTCTGGCCATCCCAGTAAATCAGGACAGGAAAAAAAACATTCACCGCTGGATCCTTTCTTAGGTCAGTTCATTCTGTCACGATCTGCTGCAGGCTGAGGTGAGGATCCAAGTGCAGGTGAGCATANGGCGGCACCGGACGCCCAACACAGAGGGGGTCTGCGTCTGGGGCACAGGAGCCGGCTGAATCTGGGAGGCCGGCGTCTGGGGCACAGGAGCCGGCTGGGTCTGGGAGGCCGGCGCCTGGGAATCAGGAGCCGGGACCGTGAGGACCTGGGGGGCCCTAAGGACTGGAGACCGGCAGGCGGGTGAGTGGCCGATGCAGACTGGAACATAGGATGCTCGGAGTCCTCGAAACCAGGAGGCGGCGGGAACACCTCGCACAGGAACCCTGGACAGGACGACCCGGGGCGGAGCCTCTGGGATGGGCTGGACCTCGGGCGGAGCCTCTGGGATGGGCTGGACCTCGGGCGGAGCCTCTGGGATGGGCTGGACCACGGGCGGAGCCTCTGGGATGGGCTGGACCACGGGCGGAGCCTCTGGGATGGGCTGGACCTCGGGATCCACCCGGAACGCCAGGGGGGTCAGGGTCTCAACCTGGAACTCCAGGAGACCGATGAGGGCTCGGAGCCGGACCATCTCCGCTCGCAAACGAGCTACGTCAGCTGGATCTGACCCTTGGGCTGGAACTGGATGGGCTGGACTTGACTGGACTTGATTTGACTGGGTCTGACTTGACTGGACTGGACTTGACTGGACCTGACTGGACCTGACCTGATTTGACTTGACTGAAAGTGACTGGACAAACAGGACTGACAGGGTTTAAATACATGAGGATCTGGGGAGCTGGGTGATTAGGAGAACGAGAGGCAGGTGGGACCAATTAACAGGAACTGAAGCAGGGGAGACGAGACACTGGAGGGCAGGAGGGCAGAGCCTGACACAGTGTCATTCATTTCTACTGAGGAAGGTGCTCACCCAACTAAAAAACACATTTTATCATGCTTTTTCACAAAATCAGACATGTGGTATGGCATGATATTTAAAATATAAATATAATTAAATAAAATAAATACAAAACATTTTAATATAAAATCCCAACAGGTAGGCTCGAAAAGTCCCAGAAAAGTCCCACGTGATCTGTTTTCAATAGTATTCCAGTTGTTGCAACTGTAGGCTGTAAAAAAAAAGGGCATAGTTGCTCACCCTGCGTTTAGTCCACTTTGAGTTTGGAGAGTGAGGGACCCATCCAATATGGCGGCAATGCTGTTACACTCTCCAAAGCCAAATGGGGCACCTACATATTCATGTCTATGGTTTTAGCTGCTTTGGTTCCATGGATCTGGAGCTCATGAGGGAACGTCGTTCATACTCACTTAAATAAGCTGTGCATACGCCACTTGATCCTTTTTTTTTGGCGTCTTATTGGCCCTTATTTTTTTATTTATTTTAACCTGCTCTTAATTTGTTTTTATGCATTGTTCTGTTGTTGATGTTAATTGTTGTTATCTTTAATTGATTTGTTTGTATTGATTTTAAACTTTGGTACTTGTGTTCATGTTTTATGTTCAGCGACCTTGAGAGTCTTGAAAGGCGCTTATAAATAAAATGTATTATTATTATTATTTATTATAAACCCGTTCACACATATGCCAGAATGAGTGCGCTCACTTTAACGCTCGTCAGGCAAATTACGAGTAAGTTCAGTTCACGTTCACAAAAAAAACGAACATATTCACGAAAAATCATTCAATGAACGCGCTCAGACACAACATGTAAAGTTCTAGTAGATAAAAGCATACCCTACTATAGGTCTAAGCTGGCAGCTCTGGTACTAACACCAAACACAACATACACCTGTAGCCCTGTCTCACACCTTTGATGCTATGTTGTTTACCTGTTGTGTGTCATGTGACTCTTGACAAGGTGTCCAGCAGCCAGGGCGCTCATCAAGGACAGCTCTCCTGCCAGGACGGTAGCACACACAATCCTGGCCAGCTGGCAGGCATTTTCTCCAGGACATTCCTGATTGGCTCCAAGAACACCCAACATCTAAACAAACACAGAGTCCTTCAGTCAACAGAAGCATGAATTAAACGGCTGCTGAAAGGTGTTGTTTATAAACCCAAGCAGAAAACAACAATGGGTAACTGCTCACGACTGTTCATGGTCAAAGCCATTCTTTTTACAGAGAAAGGCTCGTAGCAGTATCTGTGCCATGCCCACGCCTCAGACTGAATGTTGGAGGCCATGCTGATCCAGACTACATTGGAAGAGACGTCCACACGCCAAGTATTTTCTACCTTTGTCTATGTGATCTCATTCTAGATATCTCTGTGGGCGTCACCATCATAGTTTCCCATCTCAACCACCCTTTTTTATTTTTAGGCTGGAAAACCATCCAGTGTTGTTCTGTATGTTATGAACAGAATCGGTGACAAAGGGCAGCCTTGGTGGAGTACTGGGAATGAGCGCGACTTACTGCTGGCAATGCAGACCAAGCTCTGACACTGGTCATACAGGGACCTAACAGCCCGTATCAAAGGGCCTGGTACCCCATAATCCCAAAGTACCCCCCACAGGGTCCCCCGAGGGACGCGGTCAAACGCCTTCTGCAAATCCACAAAACATATGTGGATTGGTTGGGCAAACTCCCACGCACCCTCCAGGACCCCCCAAGGGTATAGAGCTGGTCCAGTGTTCCATGGCCAGGACGAAAACCGCATGTCTCCTCCTGAATCCGAGGTTCAACTATCTGATAGACCCTCCTCTCCAGAACCCCTGAATAGACCTTACCAGGGAGGCTCAGGAGTGTGATCCCCCTGTAGTTGGAACACACCCTGCGGTCCCCCTTTTTTAAATAGGGGGACCACCACCCCGGTCTGCCAATCCAGTGGAACTGCTCCCGATGTTATGCGATATTGCAGAGCCATGTCAACCAACACAGCCCCACAAAATCCAGAGCCTTGATGAACTCTGGGCAAATCTCATTCATCCCTGGGGCCTTGCGACCGGGAATTTTTTTGACCACCTCTGTGACCTCAGAACCAGAGATTGCTGAGCCCAATCCAAAGTTCCGACACTCCACTTCCTCACTGGTAGATGTGCTGGTGGGATTTATTTATTTATTTTACTTATATTTTCTTAGGATAAAGCCTCTTGAGATGAAACATCTCGTTTTCAAGAGGGTCCTCCATCAATACAAAATAAAAATTTAAATACAGTAAGACAGCAGGTAGCTAAAAAAATAATAAAAAAAAAAAAGCCCTTTTATCTTTCCTTTCTCCTTCTTTCCGTTTACCTGTAAATATGCAAAATAAGCAAAACTATCCAAACCACAATAACATAACCAGACTCACATACCTTCAAGCTGATAACTTTAGGGTAAGACATGTAAATAAATAGTGTTCCTAAATAAATGAAATGAAGTAATAAACCGTATATCAACTGGTAGATTATTCCAGTCCAGTGGGGCTTTGACAATGAAAGCCAGTCTTCCCACTTCTTTCTTATAAGTGGGTACATCAAAAGACATTTGTTCATTAAATCTAGTGTTATACTGACATCTCGTACACACCTGATACATTTTTAGATACACTGGAAAGTCAAAAAACATACATTTAAAAATAAATATGAACCAATGAAACCTACGTCTGGCTTTTAATGAAAGTCAGGTCAAGCGTGATAAAACAATGTGTTGTAAACGGACAGCGCAAAACAAAACCACAAATACTGTTATACACAACATCAAGAGGATGAAGATAGGATTCAGAAGTGTTTTGATAAATTATATCTGCATAATCTAAGGAAATAAAAATATTTTAGCAATATGATTTCTCACTTTAAAATTAAAGAAATTAATCGATCAATACGTTTTTAATTGATAATTCACATTCTTAGTTATCAATTGGATATGAGTTTTAAAAGAAAAATCAGACTCAAGCCCTACTTTTTCATACACATTTCACTCTTGAAGAGTCTAAAAAATTAAGTTTAAAGACCCCATGGCAACTGAAGCAGACTTATGTCTCTGAAAAAGTATTGAGTAAGATTTGGGTTTATTAAGAAGTCTATTATGGACTAACAATGTTGTAAGGTGTCAAAATTAGACTGCAGGCACTCCTGAATTTCTGGGTTTAAAACAATATAAAATAGTGTCATCAGCACACAGGTGAACAGAGCACGAGGAACAGCACAAGGGAAGGTCACTGAGAAAAATTGAGAAAAGCAAAGGCCCAAGAGAAAAGCCTTGAGGAACAACCCTAGAGATACCATGTACTTTCGATTGAGATCTTTTCAATGAAACATACTGTGAACAGTGATGCAGAAATTAGATAAACCAAAATAGAGCGGTTGTAGACAGACCAATTGTATTAAGCCTATCCAAAAGCTAATAGTAATCCACTAAATCAAAGGTTTTGGATTGAGGAGGTCTTTGAAGTACTCCGCCCACCGATTCACAACGTCCCGAGTCAAGGTCAGCAGCACACCATCCCCACTGTAAACAGTGTTGGTAGTGCACTGCTTTTCCCTCCTGAGGTGCCGGATGGTGGACCAGAATCTCCTCAAAATCGTACGGAAGTCTTGCCCCATGGTCTCACCAAACTCCTCCCATGCCTGGGATTTTGCCTCTGCGACCACCCAAGCCACATTCTGCTTGGACTGTTGGTACCTATCAGCTGCCTCTGGAATCCCACAGGCCAAAATGACCTGGTAGGACTCTTTCTTCAACTTGTTAGTAACTGCTGGTGTCCACCAGCAGGTTTGGGGATTGCTGCCACGACAGGCACCGACAACCCTATGGCCACTGGTCTGGTCGGCCGCTTTTAAGCACGGAACATGGCCCACTCCGACTTATTGTCCCCCGCCTCCCCTGGAACATTTTAGAAGTTCTGTCGGAGGTGGGAATTGAAGCTCCTTCTGACAGGAGACTCCAGCAGACCCTCACAATACGTTTAGGCCTGCCAGGTCTGGCCTGGCATCCTTCCCCACCATTGACGCCAACTCACCACCAGGTAGTGGTCAGTGGACAGCTCCGCCCCTCTCTTCACCTGAGTGTCCAAGACATTCGGCCGCAGATCAGATGAGACAACAACAAACTCGATCATCGACCTGCGACCTAAGGTATCCTGGTGCCAATAGCACATATGGACACCTTTATGCCTGAACATGGTGTTCGTTGTGGACAATCCATGACAAGCACAGAAGTCCAATAACAAATCACCGCTCGGATTCAGATCAGGGGGGCCGTTCCTCCCAACCACACCTCTCCAGGTCTCACTGTCTTTGCCCACGTGAGCATTGAAGTCCCCCAGGAGAATGAGGGAGTCCAAGGATTCCAAAAAGGTGGGTAGTTGAATACATAAGCACAAACAACAGTCAGGTTCCATCCCCCCACACATAGGCGGAGGGAGGCAACCTTCACATTCACTGGGGTAAACTCCAACGTACAGGCACCAAGATGGGGGGCAATGAGTATGCCCATCCCTGTTCGGCACCTCTCAGTGGGGGCAACTCCAGAGTGGTAGAGTGTCCAACCTCTCTCAAGGAAACTGGTTCCGGAGACAGAGCCATGTGTCGAGGAGAGTTCGACTATATCTACCCGGAATATATCAACCTCACACACCAACTCAGGCTCTTTCCCCACCAGAGAGGTGACTTTCCACGTCCTAAAGGGCCTGGCTCCAGAGGAGGGCCTCAGTGACCCGCGTCCGGGTGAGGGAACACTGTTTCCATTTATGTTTTACCTCATAAGGGGTCACTGGGCTGCGCTTTGTCTGATTCCTCACCTCAGCCGCAGATAACTAATTCCACCTAAGTGGAAGTAAGCCGAGGGCTACACGAAGAAACACCTGGAAAAGAAATATCTCTGGTGTATTTTTAGATTTTATCAGGAGAAAGTTTAACTGATTTTCATGGAGGGGGCGAGGCCTAAAACCTGTACTGGAACCAGCCACCAGGGAGTAGTGATGCGCGGGTTGTCTTCCAACCCGTGGGTTGGGTTGGGTCGGGTCAATAAATTATTACTTCAGTGCAGTGCGGTGTGGGGCGGGTTCATCAAATATATATATTATATAGATATGCACACTGAAGATAAAGACATTAATCAATGCTTAATTTTGTAAAACACAATATTTAAGACAGTTATTTAAACACGGTCATGTTTTAAAACATAACGTGCAGATAACCTTCGACCCCATGACGTAGGCACGTACCGAAAGCGCCAGCGAAGTGCGCTCCAAGCAGGTGGCAGGCAGCCACATTGACAAAACGATGGAGGAAGATATTTTGGATAAAATTCTTTCGGGAGTTTACATTCTTAAAGGATGGACAAACTAATCGCGTGTTTGGGAAAGATTCAGCGAGGTAAGAAGCTCAATATTATAACGTGTTTTTAATGAGGCGGGCGGGGCGGGTTGTAAAACTAGACAAAGTGATGCGGGGCGGTTTGGTGCGGGTCAGACTTTTTGAAATCTGCGGTACCCGTGGGTTGAAAAAAACACTAACCCGCGCATCACTACCAGGCAGCATTTTTGTTTCAGCTTCATCTCATTAAACATGATGGACATCTGATCAGTAACTCACATCATTGTGTCAAAAAGTGCAGGCTCCACGTGTGTGAGGCTAAAGCCCCAAAAAAGCCCCAAAGTGACCGATTCCCATAAGATTTAAGTCCCACCCCCCCAGGACATTTTCATGTTAGATCGTTTCTTTGATGCATTAATTCACATGGTTCCCATCTTGCTGCTAGATGTTCAAATATTCACCTTTCAAAAGCTTTTACGTGCAGCACATTTGTGTACAGGTAAGAAGGTGGGTCTTACAGCCAGGTGGGAAGGCGGGGCTTCCAGCCTGATATTCAGAGAGCTCAGACTCTGGTTGTGCCTCCTCTAAACTCTAAACTGGATCTCATGGTTTTACCTTGCAGCAACAGCAGATGCTTTGCACATTGTGAATGGGTTTTTTGCCCTTACCTGGAGACAGGCCTGCTGAGGGGGCAGGTTGGTGCCTCCTCCCACGGTGCCCAATTCTATAGAGGGCATAGTACAGCTGATGTACAGGTCCGCCCCTGATGGCCCTGATGACTCCATGAGCGTGATGCAGTTACTGCTGCCCACTGACTGGGCTGG
This sequence comes from Aphyosemion australe, assembly GCA_006937985.1. Taxonomy (NCBI): domain Eukaryota; kingdom Metazoa; phylum Chordata; class Actinopteri; order Cyprinodontiformes; family Nothobranchiidae; genus Aphyosemion; species Aphyosemion australe. The sequence goes on along the minus strand of SSNS01001381.1, from coordinate 11,581 downwards.
GTCCTAGAGGACACACGTCCAAAGCAAAGATTCACTGGAGAACACTGGAATAAAGTGAAACCCATGATGAGGCAGAAAGACTTTACCTGGCCACAGGCAATGTAGATGGCAGCCACCAGGTTGGCTGCATGAGCATTAAATCCACCGATGCTGCCTGCCATAGCTGAGCCAACCAGGTTTTTATGAATGTTGACTTCAATCAGAGCCTCTGTTGTTGTCTTCAGGACCTGGTCCACAGGGACAAGCAGGAGACATGTTACAGTCACTAAGGTAAAGCTGCTGCATGCTGATCTCAGGACTGACTCCTCTTACCTCCTGGACTACCTTTGCAGGGATAGTGGCCTCACATACAACAGACTTGCCCCTGCCTTCAATCCAGTTGATGGCAGCTGGTTTCTTGTCGGTGCAGTAGTTCCCACTGACAGCAACCACCTGCAGCTCAGGAAAGTGCTGCTGCAGTCTGTGCAGAGCATGCTCCGTGCCCTGCAGGAAAACCAGGCATAAATCAACGTGTTCTGTAGATGTACATCCTTCTAAACAAAGCTAGAATGTTGTGGGAAGACCCAACGCCTGCTAAGACTCTTCCTCACTGCAGAAATCAAAATTTTGAATTAAGAGGTGCTGAGGTGTCCTGTGTAGAAGTTTGTATTGCCCAAGATCAGAGAGGAACACAACATGGGATGTGTGTTTAAATGATTTTGTTCTGAGGAGCTCAGACATCTTGGCCTCACAATATCTCTAAGCTAGTGTACCTTAGAGATCATGTTCATCCCCATGGCATCTCCAGTCCTGGAATGGAAGCGGATGTAAAGATTTCTACCAGCCAGGCCAACCAGGAGCTTCTGGAGACGAGCAAACCTGCCAAAAGGCACCGTATTGTTGTTTTATCATGAAGACTAATAAAAGTTTAAACACACAGAGTTAACGCACACCTGAGGTGAAGAAGAGTCCAGAAACAGGATGTTTTACCTGCTGGTGTTGTCAAAAGCCTCTTTGATATCCTGAAACCCATCAGGGTTCTCCAACCAGGCTTTGACCTCTGCAGCCCTGCAGGCAGATGGGAGCCTCACTACAGGACCACGGGTCATGCTGTTGGCCAGAACACAGCTCCTGGCTCCACCACCAAGCTGCAGCACAACACACACACACACACACACACAAACACACACACACGTGCACACAAACACACACACTTGAGACTTTGAGTGATGTGTTAATTTTGTTTCACTTCCACCTCACCGTGCGTGTGTCTGTGTGTGTGCGTGCGTGCGTGTGTATGTGTGTGTGTGTGTGTGTGTGCGTGCATGCGTTAGGGTGACCAGATGTCCCGCTTTGTGCGGGACAGTCCTGCATTTTCATCACTTTTCACACGTCCCGCAAATTGAGACAACGTCCCGCATTGACAGTCTCCCGTTCCGAATTTCAATCTTGCATAAACGGTGTGGAGAAAGCCACTACATACAAGCTAAACTCTTTTAAAGCACATTAAAGAGAGAATTAAATGTAAGCCTTCATTATTTTTCTCAGAAATTTGAGGAAAAAAGTCATTCTAAGGAACCCTGTTAGATTAGATCTGAATTTCTTCAGATTTAAGTCAGTGATGTTTTTTCTCTCTCCCCTAAATATTTACTAGAAAAGATGTGTTGTCATTTTTGAAAAAAAAACCACCATTTTGTTTCTGAATTAAGAAAAGAAATAGCAAAAAAGTATGAATATTTGTTGATTTTATTGGAAAATGTATTAAAAACAAACTTAAATAGATCTAAAATTGTTACTGGTACTTTTACTGTCATTCTGTTGTGGAAAATATTCAATGAAAACTCTGAAAAGCTGCTAAAACCTGCATATTTTTTTTTACTGTGGGCCTTTCTATATTTTTAAAATTAGTTGATGGGTTTAAAATCCTTTTAGCTAAAGCTAATCAGAACCACTAAGGTCCAAAGAGCCTGAGTTAAGCTGTGGTAATGAGAGGAGCTGTGAAATAGTCTGAAAACTTTTGCTTGTTCAAGTTGAATTCAAATAGAATATATAGTACATGAAATATATGATGATAATAATTATAATAACTATGTATATTTACCAGTGATGTTGGAGCTAAAAGGCAGAAAATAAGTTTTTTTTTGTTTGTTTTTTTACTTTTTAACTTTATCTTGTTAAATTGGAATTTTACGTTGTCCCACATTGAGTAGTCTCTGTCCCACATTTGGCAAGTTGGGATCTGGTCACCCTAGCGTGTGTGCCTGTGCGTGCGTGCGTGTGTGTGTGCGTGCGTGCGCGTGTGTGTGTGTGCGTGTGTGTGCGTGTGTCTGTGCTTGTGTGCGCGTGTGTGTATGTGCATGTG
>SSNS01001380.1:0-13303 GCA_006937985.1 Aphyosemion australe | reverse complement strand
ATATTTGTGTCAATCTCTAAACTTACTATATATATATATATATATACACTGCTCACAAAAATGAAAGGAACACTTTAAAGAAACACATTAGATACATCAGATCTCAATATGAAGTTGGATATCTATACAAATAACGACAGGGCAATGTCTTAGGAACAAAAGGATGCCAAGTCTTTTAATGGAAATAAAAGTTTTCAGCCTACAGAGGGCTCAATTGTGTAGACACCCTAAAATCAGAGTGAAATGAAGATGTGGCAGGCTAGTCCATTATTTCAAAAACTTAATTTCTGCAACTCAAAATGCTTTTCAGTATCTTGTGTGGCCCCCACGAGCTTGTGTGCATGCTTGACAACGTCGGGGCATGCTCCTAATGAGACAACGGATGGTGTCTTGTGGCATTTCCTCCCAGATCTGTGTGAGGGCATCCCTGAGCTCTTGTACAGTCTGAGGAGCAACCTGGCGCCGCCTAATGGACCGAAACATAATGTCCCACAGATGTTCTATTGGGTTTAAGTCAGGGGATCGTGAAGGCCATTCAATTGTTTCAATTCCTTCATCCTCCAGGTACTGCCTGCATACTCTTGCCACATGAGGCCGGGCATTGTCGTGCATTAGGAGAAAACCAGGACCTACTGCATCAGCGTAGGGTCTGACAAAGGGTTCAAGGATTTCATCTGGATACCTTATGGCAGTCAGAGCACCATTTCCTAGGCAGTAGAGGTCTGTGCGTCCCTCCATGGATATGCCTCCCCAGACCATCACTGACCCACCACCAAACCTGTCATGTTGAACGACGTTGCAGGCAGCATAACGTTCTCCTTGTCTTCTCCAGACTCTTTCACGTCTATCACAGGTGCTCAGGGTGAACCTGCTCTCGTCTGTAAAAAGTACAGGGCGCCAGTGGTGGACTTGCCAATTCTGGTGCTCTTGAGCAAATGCCAGTCGAGCTCTACGGTGCTGGGCAGTGAGCACAGGGCCCACTACAGGACGTCGGGCCCTCAGGCCATCTTCATGAAATCTGTTCCTGATTGTTTGGGTAGAGACATTCACACCAGTGGCCCTCTGGAGGTCATTCTGTAGGGCACAAGCAGTGCTCAGCCTGTTCCGCCTTGCACAAAGGAGCAGGTATCGGTCCTGCTGATGGGTTGTGGACCTTCTACGGCCCTGTCCAGCTCTCCGAGAATAACCGTCAGTCTCCTGAAATCTCCTCCATGTTCTGGAGATTGTGCTGGGAGACACATTAAACCTTCTTGCTGCAGCACGTGTGGATGTGCCATCCTGGAGAAGTTGGACAACCTGTGCAACTTCTGTAGGGTTAAGGAATCGCCTCATGCTGCCGGTAGAGATAATTACTCAAGCCAAAACTAGCACGAGTGGAAAACCAGCCAAAAAAGATCAAGAGGGAGAAACTTGAAATGACCTCCACATGTTAAACCAGTCCTGTTTTGAGGGTTTTGTAATTGTTGCCACTTTAGTGCACCTGTCGTTAAGTCCATGAACACCAATACAGCTGAAAGTGATTAACAATGCCCTCAGCTGCTTAATCAACCAGAAAATTATCAGACAGGTTTAATTGAATTCATGCCAGGCCCAATAAAAAGTGTTCCTTTAATTTTTGTGAGCAGTGTACATATATATATATATATAAACATAACATGAGAATAATAATTGTAAGCTCTTGGCCGGCTACTGGTGCACATTGACAAAGGAGAGGCATTGCTTCCAACCGTAATGAAGTAGGGAGATTGGCTTATAGTGCAATGCATATTTTCCACCTCTAGATGGTGCACTCTGACAAAGAACTCCAAACTTCTGCTTTAGGAGAGTTGATTCATCTTAAAATGATTCAGGCTAAAAAAAATTCATAGCAGAATAGTTACAACTATTGGATTCCTGACAATGATGGTATTTTGTTTGCGGGTAAAGTGTTATTTATGCTGCAGGCCTCTAATCAGATGTTCATCTGCAAAGTTCTACTTTATCTGTTGGCTCATCTGAAATAAAACCTCTTTAAAAAATATTAAATTGTATATTAGAAAAATCAATGACTTGAAGAATGAACATGAAACACTCTTGTTTGTTGTCTTTTTAATAATTACTGTCAGGCAAACCCTAAACAAACAATACATTTATGACAGGTATTCTTACAGTACAAGACAGAACTGAAGTGGGTCAGAACCAGTGACATGGCCACAACTGACCTCTATAAAGAAAGACATTCATCGTCATTAGATTGTTCCAACTTTCAGAGTTCACAAAAATGGATTTTGCATTTGACTCGTATCAAACACAACAGTTTTCTTAATTATCTAGCAAATCCTAAAGACCTCGATAGAAACAGCAGAGTAAAAAAACAAAAAAAAACATTGTAGAACAAGCAGAAGAATTCCTGATTTGATCCTAATTTCCTGTCAATATGAAAGATGTACAATATATTGCTTTCAGGTGCTCAACTTAAAAATGGGCGCTTCGAGATTTCCCCAAAAACACATTCTTTAGCATCGCGTCCCGCCCTCGGACCGAGATCTGCAGGTCGGACAAGAGGAGCGGTACCGGCCGATAAAACCGTGGGACTCAAAGGAGCCAAACTTACAGCAGAACCAACAGCTCCTCTAGAAAATTGCAGCTTCCCAACACACATCATCAATGGTCTTAACCTCAAACTTTCTGCCTCGTTTTCTTGATATCAAAACAGAACGACTACAAAATCAAACAAAACAAACTATTCATGTTCGCTGAGAGTTTGGAGCCTAAGACACAGTATTCCGTTACAGCAGTAGGTTGGAGGGAAAGAGAAGATGAGATACAAACGACACGGGGATGAGCAGGAAAACTTCAGATCTGAGATTTTAACACAAATTTAACACAATAAAAGCGGAGCAGGAAGCAACACGGAGTGTGGGCTTTAGTCTGATCAGCGGATGCCTCCTGAAGCTTTTGACTATTCAAAACTCTGAGATGGAATTCTGGATGAGATGTAGCAAAACTGTAAAAGTACCTCCAGAATCAGTGTTGGCTTTTTAATGTAAAATGCTTTCTGAGGAGAGCGAGAAAGCCCGGTGGTTTGAGACATGAGCTGATTGTTGGACACACCACTCGGTGTTCAGCAGGACAGAGTTGGACCTGCTCCCACAGTCTTCAGGCCAAACAAACAAACAAAAACCGGTCCCACAGACCGGTGTTCTTTAAGCCTCATTTATGAAAAGGTTTTTCTTTATTTCAATAATTCAGATTTCTAATCATGATTTTTTTGATCTTTTAAAAACTTTCTTATCTGGATTATGCTGGAAAAACAGATTCCTGCACTATGACTAGCTTTCCCTCTGCTCTCATTGTCTAACAAACCCTTTAAAGTGACATGTGGGAAAAGATCAGACAACGTTTTCATAAATGCAGCCCTCAGTACGAGTCAACATCACAGCGAGAGAGGTGCCTAAGCGGACCTCTGGGTGTAGAAGAGAATATAGGCCTGAGTGTTGCACACCTCCTCCACACTGCAAACCTTCATCTCAGAGTCGTTACAGTGGACCCAGAAACCTGTGGGCGACAGGGTCAAGAATCACGTTAAACACAATAACGCAAGAAGTGATCGTGATGCTGAGTTCTCCTCACCTCCTTCGGTGTTGTAGCAGTATGCGGTGTAGTGCCCTGAGCCGAACCCTTTACCGTGATGCATAACCACAGCAGACAGATCGTAGGTGTAGCCTCCTCTGTGGACAGAGTGACCCGAGTCTGTGCAGCAGTACGGTTTGATGTTCAGAACCTGGTCGAAGGCCACGTGGACGCCGATTTTCTCCCTGTGGTTCCGGCCCGACCATCTGCCCAACAACAGAAGCTCATCAGTCAGCATCACAAAAACAAACGCATCAGATTTAAACGAGAGGAACGTGCCTGAAGCGTTTGAGGTGCAGCCGTAGAACCTGAGGTAAACGGTAGATCAGAAGCTGCTTACAGGCTTCTGACAGAACTAAAGGTTTGCGGGATGATTTTCTTCTTCTCTCTGAAACAAAAAAACAGCAAATGATAAATTAATCCACAGACAATAAAAATCTACCGTGGAGAGGTGACATGTTTTCTTACAATGTAGCAATAGTTAAAACCGTTTTATGTCTTTAAAGTTTCAGGCAGAGTCTTTGTGGGTGTCTGGAACCCAACTGGGTTTCTATTTATTTTTTAATCATTTTTAATTTTTTCATTTTTAGTTTTTTGAAGCGCATCGTGACTTTTATCTTGAGAGGCGCTACATAAAAAATAATTTCTTCTTCTCGATTTACTTTTCAGAAGTCAGAGAGTGAGGACCTTTAGGAGGGATTGACGACCTGCAAGTTGGGATTATTAGAGACCAAAAAATAAATAAATAAAAAATCCCGCAACCCGAGTGTGACAAAATTACAAATTACAGTGAGATAAACTCATACGTTTTTGACACTTGGTGACTTTACTGTTATAAAAAAATGAAATGTTTTGCAACTACAACAAGATGCCAACAGCCATAACCCATAAGATTGTGTGTGTGTGTGTGTCCACGTGTGAAATTTGGCCAAACATGATGGCGCCCGTAGTTCAAAGAACATGCTTGTAATGAGTGCACACGTTTTTCGCTGCATGAGCGTTGTGGAGCTTTTGAGGAAACGCGCGTTTGCCCTGTATCTCTCTTTTGTTATTTATGTTTGTTTTCGAGACAAAGCTTAATTTATTTGACTCCAATGGGAGCTGTCAACTGACCACTACCTGGTGGTAAGTCGGCTTCGATGGTGGGGGAGGATGCCGGTCAGACCTGGCAGACCCAAACGTGTTGTGAGGGTCTGCTGGGAACGTCTGGCAGAGTCTCCCGTCAGAAGGAGCTTCAATTCCCACCTCCGACAGAACTTCGAACACGTCCCGGGGGAGGCGGGGGACATTGAGTCCGAATGGACCATGTTCCGTGACTCCATTGTCGAGGCGGCTGACCGTAGCTGTGGCCGCAGGGTGGCCGGTGCCTGTCGTGGCGGCAATCCCCGAACCCGCTGGTGGACACCGGCGGTTAGGGATGCTGTCAAGCTGAAGAAAGAGTCCTATCAGGTCTTTTTGGCCTGTGGGACTCCGGAGGCAGCTGATAGGTACCGGCAGTCCAAGCGGAATGCGGCTCGGGTGGTCGCAGAGGCAAAAACCCGGGCATGGGAGGAGTTCGGTGAGACCATGGAACAAGACTTCCGTACGGCTTCGAGGAGATTCTGGTCCACCATCCGGCGTCTCAGGAGGGGAAAGCAGTGCACTACCAACACTGTTTACAGTGGGGAGGGTGTGCTGCTGACCTCGACTCGGGACGTTGTGAATCGGTGGGCCGAGTACTTCGAAGACCTCCTCAATCCCACCGGCACGTCTTCCAGGATGGAAGCAGAGTCTGGGGATTTTGGGTTGGGCTCTCCAATCTCTGGAGCTGAGGTCACTGAGGTGGTCAAAAAACTCCTCGGTGGCAAGGCTCCGGGGGTGGATGAGATCCGCCCGGATTTCCTTAAGGCTCTGGATGCTGTGGGGCTGTGTTGGTTGACGCGGCTCTGCAATATCGCGTGGACATCGGGGGCAGTTCCACTGGATTGGCAGACCGGGGTGGTGGTCCCCCTATTTAAAAAGGGGGACCGCAGGGTGTGTTCCAACTACAGGGGGATCACACTCCTGAGCCTCCCTGGTAAGGTCTATTCAGGGGTTCTGGAGAGGAGGGTCCGTCGGATAGTCGAACCTCGGATTCAGGAGGAGCAATGTGGTTTTCGTCCTGGCCGTGGAACACTGGACCAGCTCTATACCCTTGGGGGGGTCCTGGAGGGTGCGTGGGAGTTCGCCCAACCAATCTACATGTGTTTTGTGGATTTGGAGAAGGCGTTCGACCGCGTCCCTCGGGGGGCCCTGTGGGGGGTACTCTGGGAGTATGGGGTACCAGGCCCCTTGATACGGGCTGTTAGGTCCCTGTACAACCAGTGTCAGAGCTTGGTCCGCATTGCCGGCAGTAAGTCGGGCTTGTTTCCGGTGAGAGTTGGACTCCGCCAAGGCTGCCCTTTGTCACCGATTCTGTTCATAACTTTTATGGACAGAATTTCTAGGTGCAGCCAAGGTGGTGAGGGGATCCGTTTTGGTGACCTAAGGATCAGGTCTCTGCTTTTTGCAGATGATGTGGTCCTGTTGGCTTCATCAGAACGTGATCTCCGGCTTTCGCTGGAGCAGTTCGCAGCCGGGTGTGAAGCAGCTGGGATGAAAATCAGCTCCTCTAAATCCGAGACCATGGTCTTGAGTCGGAAAAGGGTAGAATGCCTTCTCCAGGTCAGGGACGAGGTCCTGCCCCAAGTGGAGGAGTTCAAGTATCTCGGGGTCTTGTTCACGAGTGAGGGAAGGGTGGAGCGTGAGATCGACAGGCGGATTGGTGCTGCGTCTGCAGTGATGCGGGCGTTGTGCCGGTCTGTTGTGGTGAAGAGGGAGCNGAAATGAGTTTTCTTCGCAGGGTGGCTGGGCTCTCCCTTAGAGATAGGGTGAGGAGCTCGGTCATCCGGGAGGGGCTCGGAGTAGACCCGCTGCTCCTCCACATCGAGAGGAGCCAGTTGAGGTGGCTCGGGCATCTGATTAGGATGCCTCCTGGACGCCTCCCTGGTGAGGTTTTCCGGGCACGTCCAACCGGGAGGAGACCCAAAGGAAGACCCAGGACACGCTGGAGAGATTATGTCTCTCGGCTGGCCTGGGAACGCCTTGGGATTCCCCTGGAGGAGCTGGCCCAAGTGGCTGGGGAGAGGGAGGTCTGGGCTTCCCTCCTTAGGCTGCTGCCCCCGCGACCCGACTCCGGATAAGCGGGAGAAAATGGATGGATGGATGGGAGAAATTTGTCTCAATTTATATCCTAAAAACAACAATGTTTAAAGGAGTCATCACCTATAATGCCGTGGATATCTACGTCCTATTATAGTCTTTTAGACCATTAAAATAAATTGTATTGGAAAAATAAATTAAAAATGTGTTTTTCTGATTCATTTTTGTAAAGGACATTTTTTCTCGCGAGATCACATGTGATATTTTGGCTGTGTCGGACGCGCACAGGACTGAGGAGCGCGTTGATTGGTGGAAGGAAGCCAGAAGCAGCTTCAGCGTCTTGCTCCAAAATAACAAAAGTTATAACTGAACCCGACCTGGCAGTGACCTACGGGATCCAACAGTACAAGCCCGAGCTTCGCCTCGTGCGTAATGGCGCCCTCGCTTGTTGTTGAGGTTTTTTTTTCAGCGAAGCGACGTAAACCAGAAAATGATGGGACGCGGCATTGGAGATCTGTAAATAGCAAGCTAAACAGCTTGGCATCGGCTCATCATGCTGTTGTGAATATACAAACCGAGTGGACTTTTTCCCCCGTAACACGGATCAGCAACGGTAAGACATAATTTATGCGTTTCACGTTATGAAATGAGCTTTGTTGTGCTGGTTTGTTCGCTGCTGGCCTCATATTAGGTTGTATCTGGCCTTTGTGATGACATATAGGCCAGAGCTCAAGTTCTCGTTTTGGAATGCGCGTGCTCGTGGGGTGCATGTGAACTGGTTGAGTAAACAAACGCTCCAATGTTAAATATCGGGTTTTCGGCCAGTGAACAATCATTAGGAAGCCATTATAGACATTTTTTCAAGTGGAAAAGTGAAAATTTCAGACTCCTTTAAAAGCTGCTGTTAATGTTCAATACAAAAAAGATCATAATAATTGAGATCTCAATTTCAATAAAAATAATAGTGATTATCTTTTTTGCTATAATCGAACAGCCCTAACTGTGAGCCCCAACAAAGTACAATTGTAAAAAATAGTTGTTCTAGAACCCCTTTAATATTGCAACCAGGACAGTAAAAGCAGCCTTCATTAGATCGACCTATCCATTCAGTTATCAACTTTTAATCTTGGTAAATAATAAAACTGCCTAAAAAGGTTGTGTGTTATTACAATAATACATGTAAGTGTACTGACTGTTGCAGTGGTTGCAGGCGTAGATGTTGCCTTCGAGAGCCTCCATCTCTGTAAACTTGGACAGCATCTCCACCAGGGTGCAGCTACGCTGGTAAGCTGTAGAGCCAGAGCCTTTGTTTGTACTGTGGTACCGCTCTGGAAACTCCAAAGATAAATCCCAGAATGGCTCTACTGTGTTGGACTTGTGCTTACAGGACAAACACGTCACCTAAGACATGAAGACAATAAGGAGGAGGGGGAAAAAAGATCAGGTTCATGCCGTTTGGTGGATGTAGTTTGCTAAGGAGAGAAATCACATGAATAATCTACTTATTATTTTATTTTTAAGTCTAACTGCTAGGCGGTGAAACATCATTCCACAGCACAACACAGGAACTATGGAAAGGGAGAGCAGTGATCATAATGCAGCCACAATTTGTGACTGAACAGAACCGATCTTAATAAAGAAAAGAACAGCTTTGAGTCGATCCAACAATATTAGCAGCCAATTAAACTGCTAAACACATCTCTTGTCTGTAAAAGACCCAGTTAGAATGTTTTTATGTGGAAGTGAGTCATAAACAATATCTTACCTGTAATAGATAGCTCTTGGAACAACCTCAAATTGGAGAAAGGGGGATTAGTCCTGACCAGACTTTACTGCCATTTTCGAAACAACCCCAGTTTTGAAAACTCCTCAGCCTTTTTTATAGACAGTCAGTGCGTTTACGGGTGCATCTAAGTTGATCTAAAGTAATAAATTGGAAGCCTTTATCCTAGTTTACATGTACGTTAGAAAACAAAACTCTCAAATGAAGTTCCACTCCGGTACAGTAGGTGGCGACATGCGCCCTTTCATGTCAGCATTCCTCCAGTTAGCTTATAGCAACACAAATAGTAAACAAAGGCTGGCAGGAGTGAAGCAGACGAAGTTAAAACAGGATGTGCACAATGGCTGAAGGAATGGACAACAACGCTGCAGCACGGCTTATTTGGTACGTACTGCACTGTTTGATGTTGTTACGCATGTTACGTTGTGGCGATGATATCATCAGAAGACCACTTCCGTGGTCTCGTCACTTCCGGAAGTTACCGGTATCAGCTCGACTGAGCCGTTTACATACAGAGGAAGTCGGTTTCCTACTGCATTATCTGGGTGCTTCAGCATGATTAGAACCAGTTCACCGTCAGCAAGACTAACGCTTTTACATGCATTTAAAAAAACAAAGTCAGTCTATTTAGGACAATAGTTCGGTTTTCTGATGCACACGTAAACGCACTTAGTATTTAATAAACCTTTCACAGCTGTTAATTTGCATTTTGTGTTTATATAGAAGCAAATGGTTATTAGAACACTAAAATAGCAGCAGCAGCTAGCTGTAGCACTACTTTTGGGAATATCATCACACTTAAGGCTGATTTATACTTCTCCTTCAGCTTGAGTGTGGAGTCGCGCACGCGCATTGACGGAGATGTTTTCTCTTTGGACTTCTCCGTCACCTTGGGAGTTTTGCTAAGCAATTCCCCACCAGGACAACAGAGGGCGTAGCACATTTCTGGGGTATCCTGCCGACATTACAGTCACGTATCCGGTCCATGATAGTGTATACTATTGTTTTTATATTGTATTATTCAGAGACTTTTTAACACGAACAGATTTTCCCCTCATTCTCCACCTCTTCATGTGGTCGCCACCTCCAAACCCACGTTTCCCGTCATTTCCGTCCACAAATAAAACGCTTGCTGCTTATCTTTGTGCTCCTTCAGTCATTTTCTGACTTTTTTCGCGAGACGTTCTTTTATCTGTCCCATGTCTGCTGCTAGATACTTTGGCTCTCTTTTTATTCTTTGAAGGGGAAATGGCGGTGCTGCTGACGAATTTAAAGGAATGGATTAAATTATGGCGTACTCTGACAGAATAAAACCTTTAATGTTAATAATGTTCGTATATGGCTTTTGGCGCTGATCAGCAACATCCCTCACTGTTGAAGCAGTCACGATATGCTGACGTCTTAGCAAAGTCCTGAAAGGGACGATTTTGTATGGAAACACAACGGCTGACAGGACAGTCTCACTTTCCTCCCTCCCAGAAATGTCCTGGTACACCTAGAGTGGAAACACGGCTAATAATGCTTCAGTGTTGGCCCCATTCTGACTAGCCCTTAGCTTATCAATCCAGTCATAATTAAACAGTTTCTCCAAGTTGAGGCTGTTTGAAAAGCAATCTGCTGAGGTGGGACAACTGATGTTAACCTTAAAGCCCTCAAAACTATAAACAGAAATGAATTTTTTTAATCACAGCAACCTGAAATTTCTAATGAGGGGACGTCAGTATTCTTTCTAAACTCTCACATCATTTCAGCCACAACTTTCCAAGCAGCTTTTCATGACTCAGCATTACACAACTGATCCACTAACCTGGCTGAGGAGCTGCCCGTGAAAGATGGTGTTGAGAACCTTTAGCACTTGCTTTGACAGTTTCCTCTTTGTGATGGGGATGACAATTCGTCGTTTCGACCCATCCGTGTCCAGCTCTTGCTGCACCTTGTCCAGTAGCTCACACAGGAACTCCTGGGCATCTTGTTGGTCGTAACCACGGAAAGCTGGAATGAGGTTCCACACGGAGTGTAGCATGGCAAAGGGAGAGACCAGAGACCACCGGCCTGACCACATGACCCTGAAAAGTGTATGCAACTCATGGCACAGAGACATTTGCTGGCGAGTGGAGCAGCGAGGCTCCTTGGGCTGGACCAGTTCTGCTGCCTGGGGCGAAGGAGGGACACTTTCTTTTTTATCCACGGGCAAATTCCAACAGCCCGCCTTCTCCATACGTCCGAGAGGGAACTCTGACAGTGGTGTGTTCCCACTACTGACAACCCCCCCGGTCATGCCCTTCACTCCTTGGGAGTGATTGGTCTTGGCCAGCAGCTCCTCGGTCTCACACAGGTCCAAAGTGAGAAAACACTCCCTGAATTTCTGCAGGTGGCTCAGCACTTGCAATATCGAGTTCATGTAGCACGTGTTCCCCAAGTTACGCAGACCAGTGACACCTGGAGCAGGTCTCCTTCGCGTTACAGCATGTGTGGAGTAGTATCTCCTCAGTTTGGTGGATCTGCCGTTCCGAGGAGCCTTGCGGGGCAGCGCAAGAATCGAAGGCTTCTTGGGAGGAGGAGCAGGAGGTAGGCGTTCGGGTGGGTCGCGAAATTTGCGAGGAATGAGTGTGATGGTTGAACGTGGCGCCTGAGTTAGAAGCCTGGCACTCTTTCTGGGAGGAACGCTAACAAGTTCTTCCATAAGCCTCTTTTTCACCTCTTTCTTTTGTCTCCTAGCTTCCTCCAGTTTCTCTTTGCGCTGATCCTGAAGCTCCTGATGTTTGCTGATCCACATCTGGAGCATCTTCCTCATGAGCACTTTCCTCCTGTGGCGCAAGGCCAGCTGCATAGCTGGCTGCGGGCCGCCTTCCCCCCCGGTGGAAGAGCGCAGCGAGCGTCTACCTGGGCTTCGGACTGTAGACAGGGCCCCTCTGAGGAGTTTGAGGTCTCCTTCTGCATTGTCATTGAGTACATAGTCTCCACAGGAAAAGCAGAAGACATCCAGCTCCCGCACCTCCATAGCCAGTGGGTGTTGGGACTCCTGGAAGTGTTTGAGCGAGTGTTCCTCCATGAAGCGTCCACAGGCCACGTGGGAGCACTTGAGGCAGGCCCACACCGAATCTGTAGTGCTGCACTCCACACAGTGCCATTTCTGAGGATTGAGAATGGAATGGTCCTGGCCCAGACGAAGGCGTCCCACGTGTTTACAGCGGTCCATCTCTCCAGATACACATGTGGCCTCAGTGAAAGGACACACGTCCTGCAGCCAAACAGCAACTCATTCTGAAAGAAAAAAATAAATAAAATGATTGTTCACAAAAGCATGAAGTAGATTAAACACATTATGCTGTAGAGGATAATAGAATAAAAACTAACAGTGAAACTATTTAGCTTGATCAGGTTTGGGACAAAAGATCACATCATCTGTGGCGCTCAGCAGCAACGTTCAGCTTGATCAGCTCTGCCCACGGTCATCACCAGCACCATCAGGACGGGTCTGAAAAACAGGGATTACAGTTGCATAAAACGTCTCGGCGATTAATGCCCAAGTCAATTTATCAGTTACACGGTGAGACAACAAACAGGGTAAACACCAGTGCAAAACAGTTCTTATGGGATTCATTGATCACCAGGAAACTTTACATTTTTTATCATTGCAGCCCTGAATCTAGACTGTCTCAAAGTTTGGGAAAAAAGAAGAAAATAAGATGTTATTTAAAATAAATTTGCTGAAGCACCTCTGCAACAGGAACGTTTCTGTATTAACTAATCAGGATAAATTATCCAAACACTTTGCTTGTTTCTATCTTTCAGCGTTAATACTCAGAACTTTATCAAACTTCATTTCAAATGTGATTCACTAAAGCAGCAGTGCTGCTAAGCATGGCCTATTCTTTTATTTGGAAACTAGAGTTTAAAATGTTTTAAAGACAAATCAGATGCTGCAGACAGACACCATCACTGCCTCAGCTCGGAGCAACTGGTCTCTTGTTAGTTTAAATCCCTGTTATGTTGAGCTGCTGCCGCCATGCATGTTAACACTCTTCTACAATCGCATCGAGCTGCTTGCATTTTCCATTTAAACCACCTTCTGCTGTGTTTGTGTTAACTGCTGCAGCGTGGCTCGGACAGGCTGGCTCCTTAACGCCATGCTAAGCTACTCCACCATCACCATGTTCAGCCAGAACAAAGAACGCGGAGCCACTCTCTCCAGGAACCTCCAACAACTTTGTTGGTTGGAGGCAGCCCGGCTAACCGCTAGCTACAGCGGATCAGCTCCGGGGGTTAGCGCCGCTTCGCGCGTCGCTATCAACAAAACGCTCTTGGTTAAACACAGATTATGTTATCTGCTCGAAGTACACACTATAAGCTGAAATATAACTTGCATTAGCCGCGCCGCTAACGCTCTTGCCGAAGACAATCGAAGTTAACCTAATGGTTGTTGTTGTTCGCTAACTAAAGGCTTAGCTCACGAGCAAACTGCGCCGTTAACCATTTAAAAACTCCCCCGGTGACATTCAGCTCACCGAGCCGGTTAGTGAGACGCGGCGGAGACGACGCCGGGCCTCAGCGGCGCTCATTAGAAAGTCAGATATCAGAAAGAGCTCGGTGTTGTTACCATCGCCGACATTGATCCACCTATCCATCCATCCGGTACTCTGAGAGCTGCGGCTTGTTGTCCTCCGCACAGATTGAACAACCCAACTCTCTTTCCGAGCCCAGACCTCGCTGCTCTCATTGGACCGGGGCTGAGCGGCAACCGGGCTC
>SSNS01001378.1:0-24321 GCA_006937985.1 Aphyosemion australe | reverse complement strand
TTTCCTGAAGCCAAAAGCTAAAATGAGGCTTACCTGCAGGTTATGGCCATAATCCGTGTGGTGTAGTAAAAATAATCCACTCGGTTCGTGAAATTCTACATCCCAACGTAAAAGCTTAGCTGATCAGACTGTTTGCTGGCATTGTTTTGCCAAAGACTATATAAGAGTTTGCCCGCCCGCATTCATCATTTTCCTGTTTACGTGGATTCTCTCCCTGTGATTGGTTAACACGAAAGCCAGCCAGCTGAAAAAAACTCAACAACAAGCAATTCGATTGGCTCAGGTTTCACACATTGGAACCTACTAGTAGCGTTTGCTACGTCAGGTTTTGAAGCAATTAACTTTATTTGTCACTGATGATTTCACAATTATAGCAAAGATGGCTAAAAGGTTGGACAACAAAAAAATATTCAGTGGAAGTAGTGTGTTGCTGCCGTGACAAATTGGCACAGATGGAGCCACACTGTGCCAGCCTGTGGAAAGTTTTCCCCTCAGGGCGGGGTGAACAACCTGACCAATCAGCGATCTCCTCCCCCTGGTCTGAGCAGAATTCACCCGGTGAGGCGGCGACGATCGCTAAAAGATGCGACCAACCGCTCTCCTATTCTTTCTCGTTGTGGACGGTTTGGGGACCCACTGCACATGCGCCAGTTAGCCCATATTAAGTCAATGGTAAAGATTGCTGCGCCCGCGAGAGGACACGTGACAAGTACGTCGACGATTCGGCCGTGTTAAAAGTAAAAAAAAACATTATTAAACACAGATTACACACAGCACTTAGTCCATATGGTGTGTATAGATCATTTAGTTCACTTTTTATGTTTTTTTAAATATATTTTGTGATTCCTATCTTCTTCTTCTCCTTCCTGTGAGTGGTGGGGCGGCGCCCTAGCGCCCCCTATGGACGAGCCGCCACTGTTTACTGCAGGTTTAGTGCATGTGCTCACCACTCGTGGGAGGGGCCAAAGGGGTCGCGTGTGTTGTGAGATGGGTGGTAGCCGAAACAGGGACCTTGGTGGTCTGATCCTCGGCTACAAAAGCTAACTCTCAATATGTGGAATGTCACCTCTCCTGTGAGGAAAAAGCCTGAGTTGGTGTGTGATGTTAAGAAGTGTCAGCTAGATGTAGTCGGACTTACCTTGGTGGCGCCAGTGTACGGCAGGCCCCGCCTCTGTCAGTGCGCCCCAGGGCAGCTGTAGCTACAATGTAGCTCATCCCCACCAGCGTGTGAATGTGTGTGCGAATGGGTGGATGACTGATTGTGTTGTGAAGCGCCTTGGGGGGTTGTAGAACCCTAAGAAGGCGCTATACAAATACAGGCCATTTACCATTTACCTTGACACATGGCTCTGGCTCTGGAACCAGCTGACTCGAGAGAGGTTGGACACTCTACCACTCTGAAGTTGCCCCCACTGAGAGGCACAGAGCAGGGGTGGGAATACTTGTTGTAGCCTCCCTCCGCCTACGTGCATGGGGACAGCTCCTGACTGTTGTTTGTACTTATGCACCAAACTGCAGGTCAAACTACCCACTCTTTTTTGGAGTCCATGGAGGGGGTGCTGGAGAGTGCTCCTTCAGGTGACTCCCTCATTCTCCTGGGGGACTTCAATGCTCACATCGAAAACAACATTGAGACCTGGAGACGTGTGGTTGGGAGGAATGGACCCCTGATCTGAATCTGAGTGGTGTTTTGTTATTGGAATTTTGTGCTCATCATGGATTGTCCATAATTAATACCCTGTTCAATAAGGGTGTCTATGTGGCAAGGTGGACAAACGAGGGCCCGGGCGGGACTTGAACTTCAGACCCCCGGATGAGAGTCGCATGCTTTAACCAGTCAGCCAAAGTGATATTCCTGTGGCCAAGCAGTCAGGGCGCATGATCAATCGGGATATAGTGACAGGACACTCACACTGTCACATCTTCCCCCCTCTTTCCACAAGCATGTCCCTGTGCTCCCGCACAGGGTGCCACAAATTGTACATCCATGGACCAACTTCACAGTTCTACATGGATCCTGCCAATAACGCCAATTGTGGCAAGGTGGACAAACGAGGGCCCGGGCGGCCACCTTGCCACATCTATATGAGAAGACATCTATAGACATCTCTAGGGGGGAGGCAGGGGACATTGACTCAGAGTGGGCCATGTTCATTGCCTCCATTGTTGAGGTGGCTGACCCAAGCTGTGGTCAGTGCCTGTCGTGGCGACAACCCTCTAACTTGCTGGTGGACACCCGGGCCTAGCAGCAGCCTAAGCCCCTCTGTGGATTCTGCTGAGACCCCCAGGTCACGCTACAGTGAGTATGCACATGTCCTCGTCTACAATGCTTGAGAGGATGGCAGACATGAACAAGAGGTCGCTGGAGACAAACTCCGTTTTGATGGAGGAGATACATCGCCTAGCAAGGGAGCAGATGCAGCAGCAAATGATGAACAAGACTGCATAAAGGCAGGTGGAGCAGACACAACAGGACACATTTAACAATGTGTTCCTGGAGGTCCTGCATGGCTTGGTGACCAACAAAATAACAGGCTGCCCTAAATAAAATTTATACATAAGCACAGACTACAGGTTGTTGTGCATTCAGCAGAAAAGGTGATCGGCTGCAACCTTCCATCGATCCATGACCTGCACACCTCCAGGGCTCTGAGGCGTGCAGGTCGACTTGCAGCTGACCCCTCTCATCCTGGTCAGGGTCTGTTTTAGGCCTGGGCAATAAATCAAAAATGTATCGTTATCAAACTTTCTGACTTTAATTGATATCGTTTTCCCATGTCAATAAATTTTGTAATAAAAAAAATTTAAAGATGTGTGTATGTTGGCGACGTTCCTGTCCCTTGAAGAAGCTGTATCACATGACATGACTCAACCTAATACACGCGACAGCCCCATCTAGTGGACAACCTTTGTTTTTGCGCATACATGTAGTTATCGTCCATTTATCGTTTATCGAGGTGAACTCCTCATTATACCGTGATATTGATTTTAGGCCATATCACCCAGCTGTGTCTGTGTTTGTGAACTTATGGTGCTGTTGTGGGAAAAAATGTTGTTTCTCTGTCTCTGATGTATTTAGCTCAAATCTGGTTTTCTGCAGCTCGTCTGATGTCACTCTTCTCAGGCCCTTGTGATCCTGGTTCCGGTTCTTCTTCTTTCCTCTGAGCTGGATCAGCATTTGACTCTTTCTCTTTCCTTTTCCCACTCTCCCGGTTCGTTAAGATCTTCTGATCAAATAAGAAATCACGAGCCATGAAGACCGCCTCGTTGCAATCAACGTACACTCTTTATTTCACTCAATCATCTTTTATTGTAACCCGATGTACATTCGGGGAGATTCTGTCCATCTCCCCTCGTATAATGGCGAATCTGAAGTTCACAGCATGCACACAGATTTTATTTCTTCTGCAGAACCTGGTTCCGCCTGGTACCTCCCTTCAAGATCCTAACTTTCGTATCCTTGGTAACCGACATATTTATGATCTCTGGCTCCAGGAATGAAGCCATCTGGTCTAAACTTTCTCCTGTCTTATCTGTCCCTAGGTCAGAGTGTTCTCACCTCCCTTCGCACAGTTTTATGACACCAGAACTAGACCTTCACATGAGATTAAAACCTTCTTGCTTTAGCTCGAACTCACAGTTTGATGTAAACATGCATAAATCATGGTTAAATGCAGATCATAAAGAGTACATGAATCATATGTGTATCAATATACCTAGAAAGAAAAGTGATTAACATATTTGATTCCCTGGATTCTAAGTTCTAAAATTAAAGGCACAATAGGTAAAAAATATTATTTCCCGACAGTGCGTTCACACCGGCCATAAAGTATGCCTCGCCAGCGTCAAGTTTCAATGTTAAGTCTATGGTAAGGCGCTTCAGAGCTGCGTCAAAGTCCCTGCGTCGCTTTGTGAGCGTTGGTCGCGTCAAAGCTTGATACTTTTCACGCTTTTCAAGCTTCAACGCAAATGTCAAAGCGATCAACGTTAGCAATGCAAACGTCAAGCAAGTTCAGCTAGCTGAACTTTCTGCGTCGCTTTACAAGCGTCAACCAATCAGAGCGCCAGTTGATACATCACAGCAGAGCGAGGGAAGAAGACAAATTCATTGAGTAATGGAGGAGAAACTTATCATCGCCGTTTGCAACTATCGGGAACTGTATGACCCGTCTTGCTACGCTTACCGAGATCAGAATAGAAAGGACCTTGCTTGGAGGAAGATTGCTAGAGAACTCGGCATGTCGGGTGAGTGTTTTTTCAACGTTTGTGCCGACATTGTCTCGATAGGATCCGCCATTGTTACAAACATCTGACAACAGAGAGCCGCGCACGCGCTCTTTCCTCCCGTCCCCTCCCCGTGGGGCCGACGCAGCCATCAAAGCAAGCTGCGCCAACGCAAGCTACGTCAACGCAAGCTGCGTCAATGTCAAAAATATATAGGCGTCAAAAACGGCATGAAGTATGCGTTGTTTGACGCATACTTCAAGGCCGGTGTGAACGCACCATTACAGTGATGTGCCCATCCCTTGTAAAAAACATAGGGTGACATGGGTTATACAGACCTGGTTTGGGTTTCAGGAGTGTCATGTTGAGCAGAAAAACATCTTCAGTAAAATATTCTGGGCGACAGTAAAGTCCTATCTGCGGTAATAGCTCGTTAAGGCAAGTTATGGCTGAGTGGTGAGTCGCTCCAGCATGCCCTGAGAATTCGAGCTGTTCACGTTAATAATCCAGAAACAGGTCTTCGGCGTTTATGGCAAAGGCTGGATAGAAATTATGGCTCATCAGAAGTAATCGAAGCTTCTATGTTCAAACGTCTGGAGAACTTTCCCAGAATCAATCCTAAAGATGGCCCACTTCTACAAGAGCTCGCAGATGTCCTTCTAGAGTTTGAAGGATATTTGCCAGGACTTAGTTCTCTTGATTCTCCAAGAGGCATTAACCCAATTGTGGATAAGCTCCCACATGGCATGCAGGAGTCATGGATCAAACAGGGTTCTATATATCAGAAAGAACCCAAAGTTCATTTTCCACCTTTTTCTTTTTTTGCCCAGTTTGTCAACGACAACGCTGAAATGAAAAATGACCCCAGCTTCACCCTTTGAACCTCCAATTCTACGGACATGAAAGTAGAGAGGCCCCGCTCACAGCAAGCAAAACGCAGGTCAGTGCCTCCAACAATAAGCCAAACACTTATGCTCTAGACCCTGACAAACAATTCCCAGTCCACAACAAGCCTCACTCACTCACCAAAGCCCCCTTCAGACAGGCCATGAAATACGGAAATGTTTGGGACTCTGTCCGTAAGACGTTTGTGTCTGAATACAAATATCCGGTAAACCTTTTCCTGAATTAGACCGGACGAAGCCCCTAGTAACAGGACCGGACTCGTCACGGACAGGGTGGCTGCTTCAGACTGGTGAGGTTGAGTTCCGGACAGGGAGGAGGAGGAGGAGGAGGGGAGCGGGGGACGCTGGTGCGCACCTAGATTACATATATCACGTGACTGGGAAAGCAAAGTTTTTCAACACGTCTGACCAGAAAACTTCGCCACTTGGTCGTGAATGTTTCCATATACGCCGGGTAGCTCGCTCCTGTAGCATGCGGCGAACCATGGCAGCTCGCCTCCTACGGTACCGTCTCCTGGAAGCGCGACGGAGCGCATCACAGCGCTTCCGTGATTCCTTTATTAACCATTGAGCTTCATCATCCAGGTGACCAGGTCTCTTATGCGTCCTCGTGTGCGCAGAATTGTGCTTAACGTAAATCAGTGAGAGGAATTCTATCACATACTAGCTTTGTTTGGGGAGATGACGCATGTACGCCCGCTGCATTATGCAATATCTGGGTACCCCCCACCCCCTCCCCCGCAGACATCTGGAACTTTTCCCTGCTGTGTGAAGGCAGCCGAAAGGACAAGTTCCGGTGCAAAAGTGGTGTGTCTGAAAACACAGTTCTGGTTAAAGACCGGACTGAATTGTCCACACATATTCCAGAATGTCAATCTGAAAAGGGCTCAAGTGTACAGGGTTCAGAATGAAGACACTAGATGATAGGAAAGATCTGCTTNAGAAGTTAGCAAAGTTAAGCAGCTGAAGTGCTTACTATTTTAATGATCATACGACCAAGTAGTTGTTTTTATTTAGCTAAATGCTAATGCTCAGTAATCATCATCCTGCTATTCATAACTAAACTGTTTCTAAGTTTAGATTATCTCTATTATTCAGGTGTCAGTGTGGCAGTTGTGGAGCGATGGACAGCATCATCCATAGTGTGTGCTGTCAGGATCTCCAAGCCTTCAGGCAGCTGCTGCTGACTCTGCACCCACCAGCTCCTCATATTCGGTGTGTTACCAGCCATCCTGGATTTGAGGGCTGCTGTTTGAATCCCTATGTTCTAAGGCTGGCATACCACACATTTAAAGAGCAACATGGGCCCATAAAGCTGCAGTTTAATGAGTAAGGACACATTCTGTATGAAAATAAAATATGGAATTGTATAAAGACTGAACAACAAATCTTTGGTTTTCAATGAACAGATTTAATGTCTTAAAAGATATATTTAGTGTCAAGGATGATTAGCAGTATTAATTCAATATTATTTCTTCCATTTTTGTAGTTAAGAGATGTTAATACCATGCTTTATTTACACAATCATGCATTCTAACAAACCTTATCTACAACTATACATTAACTAAACGAGTAAAGCTACAGTACATCTCTGAAAATTTTATTATCAAAGGTAGGGGTGAAAAACAACATTGGTGAAATATTTACATGAATGGTATAGTATAATATAGTACACAATATACTGTATGTATAAATGTATGTAGAATATTTAAAAGTAATAGTAATAACTGAAAAGCAATAGCTCGTCAGGTGAGATCACTTTTTTACATTGCAGGCAGTACCGCTATGTAGCCTACAGGCAGATGATCCGATGGACACATGGCATCATTGGGCAACACATTCGCAAGCCTCTTCCATCATGTGTGGTGAACGCCATCAGAACAGCCTTTCCAGGTGAAGCTGGTCACTTCAGAGGCGTCCGCTGGCCTGATCTGGACTAGTGTGGAAACTGTAAATATAATGCAAAACAGTGTTTGTATGAACTGTTAAAAATATTAAAATTCTGAAAGAACTTGTTGCTCTGTTTCTATTGTTAGCACAAACATTATCTACAAAAAAATTGACTACAGATAATTTGGCCCAGTGTAAATAAAAGCTGCATAAGAGTACCTGTGCTGAAAACCTTGATTTTCTGACATACTGTCTGATGGCTTCATTCTTGTCCATCCGGTCACACGTGGCTGTCAGGGGTCCAGGATCAGCTGATTTAATCCCAGATATTGCACTGCTTAGTCCAGTTGGGTTGTTTGCGTAGGCATCCTGCAGCCGCTGAAGAAGTTCTGTAGCGTAGTCTGTAATGGAAGTCATTTAAATATGATGGTGAACGTGCATAAATATATAAAAATTAATCTACACACAAAATATTTATATACTTATGAATTAATTTACCATATGTTGGTTCCACTTTCACGGGTTGGACGGACCAGCCACCTTTTTTAAAACGAGGGCATACCTTTCCAAACCCTCCTTGGTTCGGGCCGTCTCCCTGTTGCTGTTGTAGTGAAGGGCAGCCAGCAACAGCCTGGAATATTTTTTCATAAATTTAGACACAGTTTGAAACTGCAGAATACAAAAAAGTTTTAATTTATTAAATTATGACTTAAATTACAACACATTTGACTAATATATAACAAAAGAAAAGAAGAAAATTAAATTCAAGCTGAATAAAACTTGCCTGGTGTACATGCCAAGGTAGGAGAACCCTGAATGCTTAGGAGCAAATCTCAGGATGAGGGAGTGGAACGCCTCTAGTGAGTATGTTTGGTGCTGAGGAGACAACTGCCTCACATCCTTCACAAATCCTTGCTGGAATGCTGCTTTCTCCAATTTGACTGCTGCAGTTGATCCTGTAGGCAAACAAGACGCATTTAAATAAACTACACATTCAATTTCCTTATAGGAAATGCACTCATTGGCCAATCACAGCGCGCTTTCCCCTCACATAACTCCAATGTGGCAGCCTCCTGTCCAGTACCGGTGGGAAGTAGGGGTGCTGCAGCACCCCCTGCTGGTGACCTCAGATTTATTTACCAGAACGGCACAAAAGCGGATTTTAGACTTTTTTTTGGAAGCCTCGAGAAAACAAAAGGAGATGCAGCAACAGTGAGTTCTGGGGTATACTGTCATGTATCCCGTTCAAAATAGTGCATTTACAGTTTATGCTTGCAGTTTCTGTTGTGCTTTTTTGCATTTAAGAGACTTTTTAACATGGACACATTTGTCCCTCATTCTCCACCTCTTCATGCGCTCGCCACCTCTAAACCCACGTTTCCCATCATTTCCGTCCACGAATAAAACGCTTGCTGCTTTGGCCTCAGACTCCAGCTGCGCGTCTTCCAGCTAAACAGCTGATCTGTCTGCTGGACATCCATCCTTCTCGTCCTCCTTTATACATAAAAAAAACAGTAAACTACAGGGAAGTAACTATCTGTCGCAGATCGCTCCAATATCTAAAGTTTTGCCGTAAATGTCTGTCTCAGTGTTTTCTCCGCTCTGTGACGCGCATCAGCCCTTTTGACACCTGCTGTCAGATCACGCAGCAGCCATCCTCTCCCTCAGCAACAAAACGCTACTGAACCCATTCTTAGTTTAATTATTTTAGTATAACTCTGGTTTTATTTGGGCTTTTAACAAAAATAAAAACTGGTGTGTTGTTTAGAATCCGGATTTTAAACATAAGTTGAATAGGAAACTCAGAGAGGCGGAGTCTTGCTGCTGCAGCGTCCCAAACGTGTGTTTTCATTGGTCAACTGCAGACGGGAGTCGTAGGTTTTCAAGCAGTGCTTCAAGACTGTTGGAGGCTGTCTTCTTTCTAATAATGAGACTCATATCAATGCGTATACTACACCTATGATTCACCTGGACATAATGAGTTGAGTGCAGCTGAGCTTATTTTTTTCCCAGCACCCCCTGCTGAAATAATGTTCCTGCGGCTATGCTCCTGTCTGCATGTCAGAAAAATAAACTAAAGTGAGACAGAGCTGGACATGGAGGAAACGCTTCTACTTTTGCTGATGAGGCGTCGCCGCCACCCTCATAAACTCCTTGCCTGGCCCCTCTGCAGCCATGATTGTACCTATACTCTAACCTTCAAACAACGATGGCGGCGATGCCTCATTAGCAAAACAAGTAAAAGCATTTCCTCCATATCCAGCTCCGTTTCATTTATTTTTCTCACATGCAAACAGGAGGCTGCCACCTTGGAGTCATGTGAGGGTAGAACGCGCTGTGATTTGCCACTTGAAGATTTCAGCTCAGCACACAGCTCACGTTGTGTGCACACAGCGAGTTTCTGCTCCCTGTGAGGCGAAAAATATCAAACTGATTTGATTTTCACCTTAGCGTCTTGTGAGGCAGAAAACTCAGTGAATATTAGGCGCTCACAGCGAGGAATCTGCTAAGCAAACGTCCGTAAAAAGACTGTAAGCTCAGTAGTTTGTTCTCGTGTGCAGCAGGCTTTACGTAAATCAATTGATTCACAAACCTGTTTAACTTCTATGGAAGTGCCAGACGTTTTAGTGATGATCGCCTCTGATCTTTCACCACAATTGCAGAGTGAGAACAGCTCCATCAGCTCATCATGACACACAATATATTTATCTGCCCTTGATAGTTGGCTAAAATGCAAAATGTATAATGTTAACGTAACATCCAAAGCTTCTAAAGGTTCATGGAATGCGTTACTGACCAGTTTGGCTCCTCCTCCAGAGACACATCATCATCTGATGATTCAGTCTCAATGGACATGTCATTATCAGGATAGAAGTCCTCATCCTGGTCATTTGGGGGAACTGATGATGACGTCACAGGTGTGGAAGGCAATATTATGTCCTTCTCTTCATACTGGGTTGCCACGTCCCTGGTGTCTGGCCCAACACTGACTTGGGTTCCTGAGAAAATCAGGTTTGTTTTAATAATATAAATAATGTTTTAGGATCTCCTAGAAGCTGCACGGTCTCTATAATACTAGGTTAAATGATCACATTTCTTTTGCAATCCTTTGGTTGTGCTAAGAGTTGGGAAAACTTGCTTTGATGTTAAAGCTCTCTGGGACTGTAATTATTTTGCTTCAAATTAAAGGTCAATCACTACTTTTTGTCTGTTTAGGAACCGTGTTAGAGCATGTGAGGCACACGTAATAAAAACTAGATAGATGCAATGAACAGGATGACTGTTATTTTTCAGTCAAATTATTCATGTATGATAATATCATCTATTTTGTGTTTAAATGATTAAAATTTACCTGATGATCGGTGAGAAATGACTAGTCTGGAGTTGCACTGCGTTGCACGGTTCACCGAGGTCAGCTGGTGGTGCTCTGTAGACAGACCGTCTTCCATCACATCAGCAGCATCTGGAAGGACCTCAGCTTCACCAGCTTCCACGTGTGACCTTACATTTGCCATCATCTATAAAACACAAGTACAAATGTATATGTAATACTTATTTTCAAAATTGGAACATGCCAGCCAACATTATATAAATGTTTTTTTTATTTTCCTAGCATAGAAATATAGATGAACTGTAGCAATAGTAAAAGATCTTGCTCTGTATATATGTTTCCATGTATAGGATATAGCGTGCCAGGCTGTGGTTTTCTCTGAATTTCAGCAGGAGCTACTCTCTCTCCTCCTGACTTTATCAAAATCTGCGCAGCATGATTTGCGGCGCAGCTACGTTAGCAAAACACACAACTGAATTGACGCTGTCTTGCTTTCATTTTCGGGGCGCTACCTTTTTGACAAAAAGGTTTCACTGCAGGTAACAGGTAGGACATGGCTGGACCAGTCATTTTTACCTGTAGTAAAAAGGGCTGCAGCCTGCAGCTACAGAAACATTAGCCATTAGCAGCTAGCCCAGCTGCTAATAAGCTTCTCTTGAGTAAACAGTAACAAACCACCTCCAGAAACCATATTTCTATATTAATACAGTATATCAGAAGTAAAGGTGTAGATGTAAAAGTAATAATTACCCGAGAAACTTCTAGTTTCTGAGCGGCAATTCCTCGTGGAGGATTAGAGCTGCTGCAGCCGGAAGCACTCGTGGACACGGCATCGCCTCCTTGTTGTCCCCCTTCACGCTGTTGACTGCCTCTGCTGTAAATTGACGGTACTGCGGTGGGCTTCAGCCTGATCTTCTCCTTGCTTCTGAAACCCATCCTCTGCTCACTCAAGTCACTTTCATTGTAGTCCTCCTCGCGAAAATGCGCACCACAAACCACGGAGCTTGCAGATACAATCCTAGCTGTGAAGTCTTGCCGTTCGACTTGAACAAACCTCACCCACGCTCGAAATACCGGGTTTTTCCTTGAAGGAAAACGATGAACTCGATGTCCAGACCCACAGGAGTTGGAACAACCTCCACATACACAAACTTTCACCATATTTGACTACTTTTGCGTACTTTTTGTGAGCTATATGCTAACACAAGTGTTATAATGGCAGTCTAGCCCAGTGTTGCCAGATGAAATTGACAGTCTCCAGCCCAATCACAGCTGAAAACCCGCCCAATCCAAAAATAACCAGCCCAATCCACGAAGTTGCCAGACACCGGTGTAAACCCGTAAAATAATCACAAAGGCAATGAAAAACATTGCAAACAAGCTCTTATATCTGTTTTACAGTACCTGCAACGAGCTTTAGAGTCATCTCCTGGGCTCGGTCCGATCCAGGTTTTTAGTCACTCTCCCATTCCTTCCTGTACAATTTCTTGGGTTTTCCCTACTTTGGCATGTTTCAAAAGTTTTCAGCTTTAGCTTCTACCTCTTATATATAAAGTCTTTGGCTTCTACGCAGCGTAGCTTCAGTGCCTCTGCTAGCTAAACTTTTTACGCCGACGTTGTGGACCGTGACGTCAGTGTAAACAACTCAACGTGACTCACGGTGAGTTGCCAAATAAAATAACGTGATTGAGTACAACTAATGTCAAACATTTCAGATTTTTTTATTTGTTATTGTCAATTTATTTATTAATTAGATTTTTATTTTATTTTTCCACCATAAAATCAGAGGGTGTTGTGCTGTTTTCACAATATTAAAAAACCGCCAAATGTGGGCAAAAGCAGCCCAAGTTTCATCCACCCGCCCAATGCATTTTTTCCCCGCCAGGTGTAACTAAAAGAAGCCCAATTGGGCGGAAACCGCCCAATCTGGCAACCCTGGTTAGGGGGCGCTAGAGGGCTAGGGTTTGACACCGTTATGTAAAAATGAAGCTGCCACCTTTCTCCCTGGGTAAAAATTATTAATCAGGCTTTAAAAATGGGCAGCACAAGGGTTTGTTAGCAGGCATTTATAGGTTTATCCTATATACAGGTGTGTGTATATAGGCATTTATACATGTTTACATAAGTATTTATAGGTGTGTGTATGGAAGAATTTAACTGACAAATATCATGAGCTTGAATTTTAAATTTGAGAGCAGGATTTTATATCCTTGCTCTCAAAACTTGTAATGCTTTTACTCAAAATGTCTGCTCTCTTTCAAATATATGCTGTTCTCCCTCAAATCTTTCTTTCTGCACTCAGATTTTAAGTTTATTGCACAGATATTTTCTTCACGTGTGCAAACTTACTCTCTGCACAGATCAAAACTGCTCCCACAAGTCAGCTCCCTGCGCTCGCGGATTTTTTCTGCTCGCTCTCAAACTTCGGAGAATAATCTCCTAGCAACCACTCGGCCAATGGGAGAACTGTTTGGAACTGGGAGCGGTGACAAACTTCTTCAGGTACACTTGTTTTTCGAGCGGGTTATCCTGTGTGGCTTGAGCAGTTGGCTACATCTGCTCTACCTTCAACTTCAGCTTTCTGCTCCACATTACGATTTTCATGCAGTCAGGACATGCTTTTAAAGAGCATGTTTTGGTCAGTGTAATGGTTTTCAAGCTGGTCAAAAGTAAATAATTATTTTGGCCATACAGACTTTACATAAATACCGACTCGTTAGCTTAGCATTGATTCACATGACAGCACATCTGCTATCATCCCTGACCAACGATGGCCACTGTACTAACAGCCTGCTGACCTGAAGTGTTTATTTATTGTTAGTGTTGACTGTGTCAGTATTTTATTTATTAAAAAAACAATCTGTTAAACACTATTGATTTATGCCACACAATTTATATTTTATATAAAATATGATCAGTTATTTGTAAAAATCATTTTAGAATCTAGATGCACAAATTGCTCAACTTTCTGTTTTTCTGGTTCAGTGAAAGAAAAATTAAAGACTCCAGTTGAACCAACATTATTTATTGTAACTAATGAGCTTTCTATTGATCACAAAAATAAAACTTATTCAAACCAACATGCTAGTACATACTACTTATGAAAACATTGTGTAACATTTAGTTCCAAGAAACAAAGTCACACTCGTCCGTTCTAACAAGTGTAAATTAGGATAAGTTAAAAACACTATATTAACAGTAATGCTTTAATGGTGTAAACACATTTAACATTGTATAAAAACATGAAACATTTTTTAAAAAACCTCACTTTAAAACAGATTATTCTGTCCCAACTAAAACTAAACACCTATTGTAACAAAGTGAGAATCACTTCTTATCCAACATCACCTACACATGAGGGAAACAATCACCTGATTCCCTGCTGACTTTGGAAATTTACCCACAAAAAAGGAACACATCTAATTTTCATGTTAGTTTTCTCTGGAGACAGAAAATCAATTTAAAATGTAGCTAAACACATTTTATCTACAAGTTAAATATCTTAATGTTACTGAGTGAAACCTGTATTTGATCCTCTTTATCACAGACCGTAATCTGCCTCCTACAGCAGATCTAATTTGATTCCCTCAACAATAAACTCATTTTGTTGTTGTTCTGTTTTTATTTATCAAAATGAAAAACAAATAAAGTTAGTTTCACTTTTGAAGGTCTTCCTTTATGTGTAGCATTTACAGGTGGCTCTCTTAAAAAGACAGGATGAAGTCCAGCTGTCACCTCCTGCATCTGGAACAGAGTTCTTGTTGGCAGTCTGGAGAATGCAGGAGAAAAATGATATAGTAAACGTATATTTACATAAACTGTTTTATTAATAGACGTTGAAACCTCCTAATATAACTGCATCTAGTCATGTTGACATCTGAGCATCAAAGCAGTAAGAGGACATAGGAGCGCCTGCAGCCTGCACACCTGATTGGTTACGACCCGACTCTCCACACAAACAGGAAAAATAGAAAATGGTCAGTCATGGCGAAAAGGCTCGCTGAAACACAAATTTTCCCCCAAAAATAAAAAACTCTTAATCTGAATGTGAAGTTTATGGTAGAATTTTTTATGAATCTAGGGAACAATTTTCCTGCAAGTTCTGTCGGCACACGATCGACCAGATGAGTAAGAATACATGTGAGGTGAGGTGATGACCGCTGGAGACAGAAACAGCGAGCTAACAGGAGCATCACCTGCTAACTCTAGAAATTCTGCTAAATGAATCCAGATGTGACCGGCTCCTGCTAGCTGCTGCTTCTCCTTTAGAAGTGAGGAAACCAGAAAGCTCCGTCCGTTTGTGGTAAAGCTCTGCAAACACTCGTCTCTCTGAACTCATCCCTTCGTTTCTTTTGTAGTTCCTAAACATGAACTACAAACACAAGCCTCTTTTATAAAACAATGCGGCCAATTTGCCGCAACGCCGAGGCGGCATCTGGGAGCCTAAGGTCGTTTATAAGAGCTCAGACCGTGGCAGTAATGTTGCGCAATCATGTCAGTTCTATAAAAGATTACGCTATGGCGGCATAAAGGAGGTATGGGGGCGGTCTCTACGCTGTCGTGGACTTCCATGTATTTTGGACATAACTTGCTTTTTATTGCTATTGAAGCCACGCTCCTTAAGTTTTTTTTTCCCCAGTCAGCTACAGGTGTGTCCTCCACAGTCCCTGTGAGCTGTCAGATGATCTGAGCTGCAGATATAACGGAGAGAAGCTGTTGGAGCTCCACATCGCTCCAGTTTATCATCTCAGCTGATTCTGTTTACAAAACGAAACTTATGCCCATGTTCACTTTCATTTTCAATATAGTTCCCGGCCGGAGCTTGGCATTAATTTATCACATGGTCATGACACCTCCCTCTGTTGCGCCAAGGCTTAATGTGCGTTTATAAGACCGGCGAAGCCGCAATATTACCGCAATATTACCGCAATATTACCGCAATATTACCGCAATATTACTATGAATATTACTATGAATACTAGAAAATTCCTGAAGAAATTTTAAAAGGGGCCTGCCCCGTGGCGCAAGGTGGTGGCCGTGTGTCATAGACCAGTGTGCACCACCACATCATCAGCATCTCAACCCCTCCTCAACTTGTCCTATGAGCTTGCTAATAAACTGTGCATGTCACAAGTAGGTGGTGTAATGAGTGATCTTCTAAAACAGACATTAGTGCTCTGCTGAGCTCCCAGTACCGGTGTTTAAAATTGTGTGAAAAGCCAAGCTTTTAAACAGATGTTATAGCTGCTTCCTTTTTTGGGGGGGTGGGGGGTGTACAGTAACCAAACTGATGTGTTAAACAGTGACCCACAACAAAGCACACAAAATTTGGTGTGGATCTGATGTTGCATTATGGAGATATAGCTGGTTGTAAAAATCTAGGGGGCGCTGTTTCTAAATATGAATAAAATCCTTTTGAGCAGTTCTTAGGTGTACAAACGTCATTTCTGTGAAGTTTTGTGAGAATCAGATATTGCGTGTTTGAGTTAGAGGAAACCGTCTCTAAAGGGGCGGAGCTAAAGTAATTTCAACAAATGACCACATGAATGTGTAGGCAGTGTTTGTGTGATGACACAGAAAGTTTGGTACGGTTGTGAACTTGTTTGTAGAAGTTATTAAGGTTTGAAATGGATGTAGGGGGCGCTGTGGCACATTCAAGAAATGACCACATGAATGTGTAGGCAGTGTTTGTGTGATAACACATAGAACATTTGGTACGGTTGTGAACTTGTTTGTAGAAGTTATTAAGGTTTGAAATTGATGTAGAAGTTATTAAGGTTTGAAATTGATATAGGGGGCGCTGTTGCAGATTCAACAAATGACCACATGAATGTGTAGGCAGTGTTTGTGTGATGACACATAGCAAATTTGGTACGGTTGTGAACTTGTTTGTAGAAGTTATTAAGGTTTGAAAATGATGTAGGGGGCGCTGTTGCAGATTCAACAAATGACCACATGAATGTGTAGGCAGTGTTTGTGTGATAACACATAGAACATTTGGTNTTCTGCTGAAGGCCAAAGCATCTCCATCAGGTTGAAGGATGGACTGGAACCAGACCTCCTACAGAACTTTAGTTTCTGATCCATTCAGGTCTGAACTCACTGGTGTGTTTCATGGTTCTGCTGCAGAACCCAAGTGCACATCCTGTTAGAGAACATAGTTCATTGTTCCATCAGTTACAGCAAGTGGTCCAGGTCCTGCAGCCCCAGACCATCACACTACCACCATGACTGTTGCTATGGTGATGGTTTTCTGAGTTGCAGTGTTAGTTGAACTCCTGATGGAGCGGGACACACACCTGTGCTTTTGACCACATCAGGAGCTGGTGTAGATCTCCAGCTGTCATTCAGGTAGAGGAGGCTCCACCCATCAAAGAGCTGCTACATGTCATTCAGAACATGGATGAGGGATGGTCAGTAGCTTCATGTCCACAGTTTTACCACGTCAGAGGTGAGCTCAGTCTGGTTGCTGAACAAGAGCAGACGTGTTTGTAGCCCACCTTTACCCTCTGGATTAGGTAAGGGCTCCCTAGATTCAATATGTAGCATTAAAGATTAAAATGTCCCTTTGAAATACTGTACCTCAATTCCTAATATATTCCTAAATAATGTTATTACTAGTTCCCTTTGACTCACAAAGTTTTACTTAACACAATAACCAAACGTAGTTAACTTTTGACCAGTAATTTACTGAATTATTAAATTTAAACAACATAAACTCAAACTTCAGTTATGACTCAAATATGTGAGGGGCCCACTCACCATTCACACACACAAGCACACTAGCCGGCTCCTACCACTATAAAAATCCTCAAAGTTGCAGGCCTGAGTGAAGCTAGGGAGCGGTGAGGCCCAAAACAGAATGACCGCTTCACTCTCAGTAGAACAATCAAACAAAAAGAGGTACCTGATTTTGTAGCTTAATGGACTCACTCACAACCAAATCCTTGGGAAAGAAGCGTCAAACTGTGTCCCATCTGCTGTTCCTAGTCCAAGCTCACTCTCCAACGAGCGACGTCCGAGCACTGGTCCTGGTCCAAGCTCACTCTCCAACGAGCGACGTCCGGGCAAAAAGCACAAAAAATATAAAAAAGGTAATCCAAAGCAGTCTCTAGCAGTCAGTTAACACGTCACTCACGACTTTCTTCACCTCCAGGCCGGAACAATGAAGCGGTAGTCTCCACAGCAAGCTGAATTAGCTAAACTATGCTCCAAGTGCTACCTAGTGAAAGCTAACTGTCCAATAAACTGCTTTAAAGTCCTAATGCACATTAAACGTCAGGACAAACTTCGAGCTAAAGTGTCCACAAGTAGTCCAAGAACCATTAAACAAGCGTACATTACCGACCATTAGGTTAATGATCCAGAAACTTATTTAATTACTCTGCTTCGGACATGTGCGTCTTTTTCCCGTCCCTCTCGTCGTCAAGCTCTCACTTCCTCTTTCATGCAGTGTTGCCAGATGAAATTGACAGTCTCCAGCCCAATCACAGCTGAAAACCCGCCCAATCCAAAAATAACCAGCCCAATCCACGAAGTTGCCAGACACCGGTGTAAACCCGTAAAATAATCACAAAGGCAATGAAAAACATTGCAAACAAGCTCTTATATCTGTTTTACAGTACCTGCAACGAGCTTTAGAGTCATCTCCTGGGCTCGGCCCGATCCAGGTTTTTAGTCACTCTCCCATTCCTTCCTGTACAATTTCTTGGGTTTTCCCCACTTTGGCATGTTTCAAAAGTTTTCAGCTTTAGCTTCTACCTCTTATATATAAAGTCTTTGGCTTCTACGCAGCGTAGCTTCAGTGCCTCTGCTAGCTAAACTTTTTACGCCGACGTTGTGGACCGTGACGTCAGTGTAAACAACTCAACGTGACTCACGGTGAGTTGCCAAATAAAATAACGTGATTGAGTACAACTAATGTCAAACATTTCAGATTTTTTTATCTGTTATTGTCAATTTATTTATTAATTAGATTTTTATTTTATTTTTCCACCATAAAATCAGAGGGTGTTGTGCTGTTTTCACAATATTAAAAAACCGCCAAATGTGGGCAAAAGCAGCCCAATTTTCATCCACCCGCCCAATGCATTTTTTCCCCGCCAGGTGTAACTAAAAGAAGCCCAATTGGGCGGAAACCCCATAGATATCATATAAACACTAGATGCCTTACCCGCGCTGTTCGTCGATTGGACGAACGTCCCTACGCGGCGGCCATCTTACTTCGGACAGCTGCCCCCTTTCGTAACATTGGTGTCAATGGTGCATGTACTATTTAAATAAGTCTAACTTGCTCAATTTTCAACCGAATTTCAAAAGGTTTGGTTTGTTATAAACGCCAGAGATGTGGCTGTAAAATATGACGGATTTGGCCCGTTCATTTAAAAATGTTAAAGTATGTCATATCAAGCCTATGTGTTATAAGGATTGTAATACTGCAACCCGCTTGTAAATCCGTTAATATTTCGTCGAGTTAAGAGTGTTTTTGTTTACGTTGTTCACTCACCTTCCATCTGCTACCATTGAGAACGGAACGTAAGCTGTCCGAGGTAAGATGGCCGCCGTGTAGGGACGCTGTCGACTCCCAGTTAAGGCATCTAGTGATGTATATGATATCTATGGGAAACCCGCCCAATCTGGCAACCCTGGTCTAGCCGCTGTCGCCCCCTCCTACGTCACAAAGTCACGTGACCGATATTTGTTAGATTTTTGTGGAAGTAGCCTTTTTGCACCGCTAAAGACAAATTAAAACATCTGAGAGTTATTCCAGCACTGAAATGTGTGATCAACTTTATTTTTTCACTAAATAGAAAGATTTTTATGATTTTAAAACAACTTGAAAGATGGACTTTAAAATCTTAAAGTAAACAAATATAGACCAGTTTGATAGACCCATTGACTTTATCTCCTGACCGAACGTCACTGGTGCACCGGGTGTCGCGGTACAAACTTTGCCAAGCTGTTGAGAAGACACGTGCCATAGTCCACGTGCTGTGTGTGGTTGCGCGCTCGCGCGCGTTTCCTCCATCTACGGCGAGTGAGACAGCTAATGGTAGCTCTAATCCATCAGTCCTGAAGGGGTTAACGGCCCTCCACTGCGCAGAGCAGAGCCGAGCGGTGGGTTCTGAGGCTGGGTTCGGAGGAGCCCGGCGGACGGTAGCGGACCGGCCAACTTCCCGGTAGAACCGAGCCTGCCTCGCAGCACAGCGGTTATGTCAGAGCAGATCGGCACCGTCACGTCTGGGTCGGACCGCGCTCAGTCTCCCTGGCTGTGAGCGTGCAGGTTTGGGGTGGGTCTGTGTTTTGTGGATACCACCGGCATGGACGGACAACGGGGATTTTGTGAGATGGAGAACCCAACGGAGAACCCCAGTAAAGCAGCGGAATACCTACAAGAGCTGAATATGATCATCGAGACCCAGCAGGGTCTGCTGGAGAAGCAGAGGGTCCGGATTGAAGAGCTGGAGCACCAGGTGACGGATTTGTGTACAGAGAACGCCTGCCTGAAGGAGCGGCACCAGCGGCACCTGGCCACCTGCAGACTCCAGCAAGGGAACCTGTCCAGGCTGGGGGCCGCCAACGAGAACGTTGTGCAGGAAAAGTAAGTTCTGTGTCAGTCGGTGCCGCTCGGTCCCAGGGTTCTGTGTCACCAGATTTTTCCGCTCCCGTGTGTGTGTGTGTGTGTGTGTGTGTGTGTGTGTGTGTGTGTGTGTGTGTGTGTGTGTGTGTGAGAGAGAGAGTGAGTGAGTGAGTCATGCACTGTGATTGGGATTATTCCAGCCTCACAAACCTGCTGTTGAAACGGAGCGTGTTGTGTAATGGATCCCGCTGCGCGCACCGCGCTGCGCTCATGGTGCTGATGTTGTCGGCTAGTTTAGGCTATTCCTCTTTTAGTAGAGATTCACTTCATCCGGCTCATTCTGGGCTGTAACTGAATGCCACTGATCTCAAGCAGCTGTTTCTCATCCTGTAAAAATATCTGGTGGCATTCATGCACAGCTCTTATATCTACATTAGAGCCCGACCGATATTGGTTTTTCTATTACCGATACCGATGCCGATATGAGGCGGTCATGGTCAGCCGATGGCCGATAAGTGCTGCCGATTTTTTGCGCCGATTTCATGGCCAATATTTTGATGTTTTG
The DNA here is from genome assembly GCA_006937985.1 of Aphyosemion australe. Classification (NCBI taxonomy): domain Eukaryota; kingdom Metazoa; phylum Chordata; class Actinopteri; order Cyprinodontiformes; family Nothobranchiidae; genus Aphyosemion; species Aphyosemion australe. The sequence continues at coordinate 3,826 of SSNS01001378.1, read as the reverse complement.
CACCTTATCTGAATGATAAATTATCACCAATAACAGTGGATGCACATTTCTGAACCTAATCTGCTTTAAAACACTGAATTTAACCAACTGTTTAATCTTAATTTTGTGCACCGCTCAGTGTTAAAATCAAACATTTACCAAGATTAATAAAAAATACCAATAAACTGATCAAGTATGAAATATACAAAACAAGCAAAAAAAGAAATGTCAGATGATAATGTTTCAGAGCATTTATTAAGCAGCATGTTATTCAGAGATGTGCATTTACATGTAAATAAAAATAAATACAATTTTAGAATATAAACAAATTCTACTAAAATGTGTAATATAATAATTTAATAATGAATAATGCTGAAAACACAATAGCCACCTGCTAAAACACACCAGCAACATCTAAACTTCATTCAGCCTTTTTAATTGACTATTTCTTAACATCTGCATGTAAACTATAAATGAAACCCTTTAGTGCTCTGGTCTCAGCAGCAGCTTCTTTGTAAGCCTGGAGATGGGGAACCTTCAGGTTGTGTTTTCTTTTTACCTTTTTCATCTCCAGCTCACCAGCATCCTGCTTGATATCACACTTTGCTTTCCTTGGTGTTGCTGCCTTGATCTGACTTTTGTTGAGCCATCCTTCCATCCATCCATCGTCTTCCGCTTATCCGGAGTCGGGTCGCGGGGGCAGCAGCAAGGAGAGAGGCCCAGACTTCCCTCTCCCCAGCCATCAGACAGAAACTAAACAGGAGAAACAGATGTTATTATTTTTGTAGAGCATCCATCATCAGTTCAGTCAGAAAGAACAGAGGAGAACTCCAGCAACAAAGAACTCAGCACATTACAGTCTATAATATAATAAATATTAGAGAAACGTTTGAACAATCACACTCATCTATTAATTATATAATATCATTAAAAGTGCACCCTAACTATTCACTAGTGTTACTGACTGTTGATGGACAGATTTTATGTGGAAACAAACCGTACAAATTAAGAATAGTCTCTAGTCACACTCTCGGCTGTGTCTGATCACAGATTACAGGCTAAACAGAGAAAAACACAGAGAGGCTGTATTTATATAGTGATCATTTTCTGTGTTTTTTCTGTTCAATGTGTCATTCAAATAAAGACTGCAAACGCAAACTACGTGCTCCGACCGCACCGACCCACGAGAGAAGTCCCGAACTCTGAACACCGGTGTCCGCGGGGGAAGGAGGGGGGGAGTGCAGGCTAAAGCTGCGGCTCCGAGAGTCTCCTCCCTCTCCTCCTCTCCAACGCACTCAGAGTGAAATTCTCCGACTTCCATACAGGAAAACAATTTAATCTATAAACTTGGAGCTAATATGTTAAACAAACAAGTAGCTGATAGTTTAAGACAGTAAAGTTGACAACAAGCTAGCGAACATTAGCAGCATTCTGCCGGTTAACGGCGGTTCTGACGGCTCGTTTTTTTTCTTTCACTCAGCGAATTATTATTTCATATTTTACTTTAAATTCACGCTAAATATACAGCTGTAGGGTTTTAAAACACCAAAAGAGAAGCCTTACCTTTTACTCAGAAGAAAATACTCCTCTGTGTTTTGGAATGGGGTCCTTCCTCAGCTCCCAAAGCAGTGGGCTGCCCGCGGAGGTGCCTGGCTTTATATCGGCTCTTCTAAAGAGGTTTATAGGCCGATGCCGATGATTTAAAAAATGCTAAATATCGGCCCGATATATCGGCCGGCCGATATATCGGTCGGGCTCTAATCTACATGCTTTCTGACAGGCTGTCAGTGACTGACGAGGTTCAATTTAACAAACTGGTAAATTATTGATATTTTGTTAAGACGTTTTTAAATAATGTCCTAAAGTGGCTGAGAACGATGCGTGTGTGTGTGTGTGTGTGTGTGTGTGTGGTGTGCGTGTGTGTGTGTGTGTGTGTGTGTGTGTGTGTGTGTGTGAGACAGAGAGAGAGACCAGAGGGTATGGTGGTTTGGTGAACATTTAGTTTTAGAAATTCAAACCAAATTATGAAATCTTCTACCGGGCGTTTCATTTTTCTTTTTCATGGTCCGTAGACTGATGAGAGAGAGTCGGTTAAAGCGATCACGGAGTGCTCCAAGTTTTTCACAAGCTGCATCTGTGTTTGGAGTTTCTGCTTAAAGGAGTCATCACCTGAAATCTTCACTTTTCCACTTAAAAACATGTCTATAATGGCTTCCTAATGATTTTTCACTGGCTGAGAAGCCGATATTTAACATTGATGCATTTGTTTAATCTTGCCTTCTTCAACCAGCTCACATGCACCCCACGAGCACGCGCACTCCAACACGAGAACTTGAGTTTTGGCCCTTTATGTCGGCACAACGGCCTAATATAAACAAATATGAACCACAACCAGCACAACAAAGCTCATTTCATAACGTGAAACGCATAAATGATGTCTTACCGTTGACGACTCGTGTTATAATCCGTGTTATGGGAAACAAAACTCCGATCGGTTTGTGTATTCCATCTTCACAACAGCATAAGAGCCGATGCCTGGATGAGCTTGCTTTTCTCCCAACTCAACAACAAACGAGGACGCCATTACACACGAGGCGAGGCTCGGGCTCGTAAATACACGGTTAGATCCCGTAGGTCACTGCCAGGTCGGGTTCAGTTATAACTTTTGTTGTTTTGGAGCGAGACGCTGAAGCTGCTTCCTGCTTCCTTCCACCAATCAACGCGCTCCTCAGTCCCGCGCGCGTCCGACACAGCCGAAATATCGCGTGTGATCTCGCGAGAAAATATGCCCTTCACAATAAAGGATTAAAAAATCACATTTTTTATTTATTTTTCCAATACAATTTAGTTTAATGGTCTAAAAGACTATAATAGGACGTAGATATCCACGGTATTATAGGTGATGACCCCTTTAAAGAAAGGCAGATCCAGTCCTTTAGATGTTGCACTCATTCAGGGTGTAAAAGAGATTTTTTAAAACCAAATTTTAAGTTGCTATGGTAACACCACTATGACATCATCCAGTTTATTCAGTCAGTTCAGTTCAGGAGTCAACAGCTGTTCTAGGTGCTGCATTATGTATTCCTCCCTAAAAAGATTATTTCTGCAATCTCAATATGATTAGGCTTTAACAAGCAAAGGAATAAATCTCATAGGGTGTGTATTAAACCAGGATAGCAAAGACCTTGTCCCTGCTGCCCCTCAAACATGATTTCATGGATTTGTTTATTGACTGACTGATTTCACTCATCAAGTTTTACAAAAATAAGTTATTAATCCACATACTTCCAACTACCTACAATTAATGAGTGAAAAGGAGCAGGATGAAAAATATTTTCTACAACCTCCAATGAAATAGTAAAAATCTTTGATAATGGATTTCTTTCCTCATCTTTTCCATTTGGTTGCACCAGTCACTTTCCTATCCAACCTTTCTGAAGATGAAACTAAAACAGCTACAGCAGCAAATGATGATTATCTCAAACAGCTCCATAATTTCAGAAGGTGTTCTGACACAACAGGAGGGCCCCAGCTGCATGTAAAAGCAGCAGTAATCTGGCCTGTTTGTTTGACTAATGTTTTTGTTGTTTTGCATGATATTAGGAATGTAAACAGGCCTCTTATTACTGAGGGAGAGATTTGATTTTACGACGGTGACGTTACGCAGCAAGCCTCTAGAGGGCGACAGAGACCATATAACTGCAAAGTTGCGGAATGCTGCTTTAAGGTTATAAATGGACACAGGTGTGAAGTTTGGGATGTCACTCAGCATCCTCAGCCCATGGGTGGCTCTCAGTCACCTGCTTTCTGTTTGAATCATTTTGTGATGTGGTTCAAAATCCAACTT
>SSNS01001376.1:7487-24601 GCA_006937985.1 Aphyosemion australe | reverse complement strand
ACAAAAAAATATTCAGTGGAAGTAGTGTGTTGCTGCCGTGACAAATTGGCACAGATGGAGCCACACTGTGCCAGCCTGTGGAAAGTTTTCCCCTCAGGGCGGGGTGAACAACCTGACCAATCAGTGATCTCCTCCCCCTGGTCTGAGCAGAATTCACCCGGTGAGGCGGCGACGATCGCTAAAAGATGCGACCAACCGCTCTCCTATTCTTTCTCGTTGTGGACGGTTTGGGGAACCACTGCACATGCGCCAGTTAGCCCATATTAAGTCAATGGTAAAGATTGCTGCGCCCGCGAGAGGACACGTGACAAGTACGTCGACGATTCGGCCTTGTTAAAAGTAAAAAAAAACATTATTAAACACAGATGACACACAGCACTTAGTCCATATGGCGTGTATAGATCGTTTAGTTCACTTTTTATGTTTTTTAAATATATTTTGTGATTCCTATCTTCTTCTTCTCCTTCCTGTGAGTGGTGGGGCGGCGCCCTAGCGCCCCCTATGGACGAGCCGCCACTGGTTAGTAGGGATCTGTTTTCAGCTAAAACTCTCAGGATGATCATGTCCAGGATGTCTGATTATAAGTGAAACTTAAATGTAGCTGCTGTCAGTAACCATCTAACATATTTTAAAAACTAAAACTCTCCACAGACTAAATAGTGCAGAAAAGCAAAAAGTAATCTCACAACTTAGAGTGTTGAGATGTATGGAGATTTATTATTATTATTATTATTATTTTATTTATTTGTTTGCCGCATCAGCTCCTAGTGGGTTTTAGTGGAGATTAGCTGTGTCAGCTGTTTTTATTTCTGCAGTGAGACATGTAAACTCACCTCACTCCGCCCAGAGTTTGTTCTTCTAACCTTGTATTAAATCCACGGTGATGACGCATTTTAACGAGCTTCCTCTGTGCGGTATTTTTCGTTGCAGGATGCAAAGTTTATATCACTTTCACGGAGTAAAAGTTCGGCAGACGTGTTTGTTTACATTTTTGCCGCTGAGCGCTGCACAGTGTGAGAGAAGAGGGGGAGATGTGATGCTGCACTCAGGGTCTCTACAGCTGCAGTAGGAGCGACAGATCAGCTGATCAGCAGTCGGCTCTGAAAGGCGTTCATTAGAATTTGCGCATCATGTTTTTTTCCGGTTAAAGTCACTTTAGAACACCTCCGCATCTCTGCAGCTGCATATTTTTCATGATTGCGCGGTAACGCAAACACTTCCGGCGGATTCTACTTCCGGTTGGTGGACTGGGAATTGAAACTAGGAATCGAAAGTAAAATATTTGAACGATTCCGGGAAAAACTGACTGTTATGGCACTTACACACTAGCACCGGGTCGGCTCCGATCGGTCGGCCTCAGTCGGCCCCGGCCACGCCAGGTTGTTTACACACGTCTTCCAGGACACCCTTTGGAATGCGGACGTGATAGGCGGACTCAGAAATGCGCGCGAAAATTTGTGATGAGCGCAGACACCGGGCAGACTTCTCTGCATTCCTTTGACCCGCCCACATCACTGTATACGACAAATTTGGCGCGAATATATCAGTGATGTGGGCGGGTCAAAGGAATGCGGAGAAGTCTGCCCGGTGTCTGCGCTCATCACAGCAGACAGGAACAGAGAAACGGCTGGGTGGGTCAAAGGAGCGCTGATAATTCTGCGGTCTCTTCCTTATTAAACAAAAAGCTGCGTGGCGTCAGTGTGTGTGTGTGTGTGTGTGTGTGTGTGTGTGTGTGCGCGCGCTGCGCTCATCACAGCTGACGGAAACAGATAAAACAGCTTCAGTCAGAGGCTTGTTAACTCCTCCGCATTCAGAGTGATAATGAAGCGCGCATGCGGGAAGCCCCCGCTGGCGCATTCTATCCGCTAATCGGAGGTTCCCCCTAAAGGTAGGCGTGAATTTGAGCCGACCAATGAGTCGGCAGTGGGTGTGTTGGCCCGGTTTCGACAAAAAGCAGACCACCTTCAGATGAGGGCCGAAAACACGTACGGTTCAGCCCCAAAAATCCCCGGGCCACCCGGATGTGAAAGGAACATACCCAATCCCGCCCGGTCCGAGCCGGTGCTAGTGTGTAAGTGCCATTAGTCCCGGTTTCAATCGATGCTCGATGCCCAACCCTACACATCACTACTAGTGTTTTTTATGTTTTAATTTAAATCACATTCAGTCTTTTCACAAAATTTGCAAACAATAGGAATTTCAATGTTCAGAGGTCATAATTTAGATGTATTCAATATGCAGTTTTGGATGTAAGAGGTACTGCGAACCTTTTCTTTTCTCAGCCCGGGCTTCACCTCATGTCCACCGAAATTTCCTCTGTCATTTTACTTTGTATTTTTACATTTTTTTTTTCTTTCTGTCGACTATTTCTTTCTCAAGTTATTTTTAACCTTTTGACAAATAAAAACTAAGTTGTCGTTACCCTATTACACTCTGACGTTTGACTAGGATTTTACTAATTAGTCATACACTTTCGATGACAACCTCCCATTGTGTTGATAATTTCAAACAGGGTAACTGTTCATGAGTGGATGAGTATAATTCAGTGAAAGATTTCCTAGTTTACTTGCCTTCCCCTTTTAAGGCTAAAACAAAATACTTATTTTCTTAATTGTGACTCTGTGAGCCATTTTTTTGCACATTCTAATTCTTTCTTTTTTACTTTCCTGTTTCTTTCCCTTTTTACTTGCTACACTGACTTGCAATGTTTCGACCACTGAGATCCATTTATCAACTTTCCTTCAACCTTATATTTATTTTTCCACTTGTTCATGTACCTTCCACTGTTTTCATATTTTTGTTCCATTACTTTCTGATCCCCCTTCAGGGGTCTGCTTTGTTCTGGGAATTGCCTATTATTCGTTTTCTTTTTTTTATTGATTCATTCCTAGATAAATCAAGTAAGCTGTTACTCCTAGGACGATTGAGCTGAGGAAACAGAGAAAAAAGCCCAATTGACAGGTTGACATGAGATTTTTTGTGGACTCAAACGTACTGTTAAAAGGTCACAGTCACGGGCCACGGGAACTATCCATAAACCCTCCTTGAGCTTCTTGAACTGAGACCGGAGTCAGAACCGTAATGGATCTGGAATAAGCTGGAGAAGAAGTTGGGGAAAAACTCCCAACTTACGGTTGGAGCCTGAGCTGGAGCAGAACCGGATCCTGAATTCAAACTCAAACCCAACTCCAATAAACTCTTCCTGTTTTCACTTCAAAAAGTGAAATACTTATTTTTACTCGTCACCGCGAGACGGACTTTAAACCGACATTTTACTCGTCACCGCGAGACGGACTTTAAACCGACAGGATCCTTAAAACCAGCACAAGTGCAAAATGATGGGTTACTCACGTGTCTTAATGTGTTCAGTTCAAAGGTGGGATTCCATCAATCGCCGCTGTCGGAGAAGAGGAGACCTGGACCTTTGTCACTCTGGCCTGGTGGAAGAACTTCAGCTCCCCAGGTCTTTAGACGGGGTCCTCTGTGGACTCCGGCATGCGCATGGCTTCAGAGCATCTTCTCCCTCCGTCAACAATATGTTTGAATCCCGGACGAGCCCCCAAGATGTTGGGTTGATTTTTACCAGCTTTGACAAAGAACACACTGGACACGAACAATTGTCTTTAATTCACTTTGCAAAGAGGAGTCAGAGATGAGAATGTGTGTACATCTCAACTCAGACTGCCTACTTCTTCGCTCAGCTAGGGTTTTTATTAAAAGTCGTAAATATGTCATACAATGGGTGAAAAGAAACATGCACAAGGAGAAGCTTTAAGGAGTGTTTCCTCTTATCAGGGAGCTCCCCTCCATTAGTGGTATGTGGGAACATAAACTTAATGTGGGTGTTTTAAATCACAGGAGCCAGGAACTGTCTGGTACGGTCTTTACAGACGAGTAGCAGAATCCTGTGAGCTAAGAAGATTTTTGTGTCATAATAATGGTAATCAAGTAACAACATGTAAAAACCTTAACAGCTAAGATGTTCTCCTTCCAGTGAAACATGAATCAAAGCAGATCCTAGAGAGTCTGGACCTTGTCCCACTGACAGTGGCTCTGTGGATGGACACAACAACTTTTACATTTGGACTTTTTCTATCATCCAGCTTAGCTAACAAAAAGTCATGTGACCTTCACCAATAAGTCCCAATTCTTCATGAAGAAATGCTTGTTTCTGATTTTCCTTCTTCCCTTATTTCTTTGTGAACCTAACTGTGACTCTTTGTGTCGATGGAAACTTTTGTTCTCTGCAGAGATCTTCAACTAAAGACTTGAACAAAGGAAAACCTCTAGAGATCCTGGTTGGGTGGATGGAAAACAAACCCTTGGAAGTCGTTTGACAGCAAACTCGATAACAAAGAGGAACAAAAGCACACGTCCCATTGAGATTGATGATTTCTCTTCCTGTTTATTGGTGTCAATGAAAAAGTCCACTTGGATTTTTTTCAGCGCCGGCGTTCCAGACAGGATGAAGACAACATTCCCATCAGATCTCCTGAATGGTTCCAGTGGAGAAGACTCCAGGATGAAAAGGAGCTCTGATGAGCTCCAATAATATTTTCATGTTGACAGATTGAAGTGATCAGAACAATAAATCCTAGCTGTTCCTCAGGTTCATCACATGATTACTGGAGTTTCACACATGATGTTCATCTAACAGAGTTTCAACATCAATCTAAAAGCTAGAAGATTCCATCTGAATCCAGAGATAAAAGACAGAAAACATTTAACAGCTTTTCTGCTTTAACATCAACTGATCATCAGTTGACAGAAAATGGATGAAAACAGTCTCAGTTCATTCCTGAAAAAGCTCCTATGGAGCTGCACCGATGGACTTCTTTAGAGTTTAGATGTTTCTACATGTTGTTCTTCAACTTTTACTTTGAAATTATTGATCAGTTGAAGTTTTTCCCCACAGATAAAAACAGAAGCAGCAGACGTTGCTCTAAAATACAGAAAAATAAAAACATTCATCATCATGATCCAGTCTGAGTCTCTTTCTACACAAACTGCTGCTTCAGCCTCTGAGGATCATCAGGACTCAGCTCATCTTCTCTCCTGGTCAAAGGTCATCATCACCTCCACCTGTAGAGAGAAGAAGAGAGGAGGTGACTTCCTGTTTCCAGACTCTCTCCATCAGCTATCAGTCAGTGATGCAGCACATCCTCCATCAGCAGCAGCTTCATGTTAACGTGTTGGAGTGAGGCTCACACACCTGCAGAGACTTTTAGCATCAGGTGTGTTTCCTCTGCAGGTGTGACTCCAGTCCACAGTGGAAACAAGCAGCTGAGAGTCCTGAAGGCTTCATGACTGCACAAACACTGTAGTGATGATTTACTGCTGCTACATGTCAGCTGCTGCTCAATTTAAACACACACACTCTGTGTTGATGAACATCTCATCTGCTTCTGACACATCAGCTGACTCAGAAACATGGAGGCGGTCCCTGAATACATCTGGATCAGACTAATGACAGAAGGACAGCTGGACAGATGTGCTGAGTGGACTTCAGCAGAGGTTCTGCTCTGTAGAAAGACCACATGGTTCCTAAATGGAAGCCTGCTTTCTGAAATCACAGCTAGTGATTTCCAGGCTGCAGTCAGACTGATCTCAGAGCTGTGACAAAGATCACAGTGATCAGCTGTTTCCTGTTGACATGAGAGAAGCAACAGTGTGAGATCAGATCTGATGGATGAGGACCACTGTCTCTAGACATGTTAAAGACTGTCAGCTGGAGTCCAGCTGGATCTCCTGGAGACATCAACACAACAACAACACTCATCTTCACATCAGTACAACAAGCTTCTGGCTCTTCTGATTGGCTGATTGGTGTCCAATCATCAAGCCTGTCACCGTTCTCCTCTCACAGCTGGACTGAGGAAAGCAGCCACTGGGAAGCTGCAGCTTTACTGGAAACACTAGATCTTTGCTTTGATCCTAACTGGGTTTAGTCCAATCCTGCTGACAACAGCTTGGACTCACTCCACCCAGATACTGACCTCAGAGTCTGCAGCTTGTAGTCTGGACTCTCCACAAGACCCAACAGCTGTTTAACATCTGGAGCACTCAGGTTGTTGTAGCTCAGGTCCAGTTCTGTCAGATGGGATGGGTTGGACTTCAGAGCCGAGCCCAGAGAAGAACAGCTGATCTCTGACAAACTGCAGCTCCTCAATCTGAGTAAAGAATCAAATCAGTGAGCTGAAGCCACCAGGATGCAGATTAAAACAGAAACATGAACTAAACCATGTAAATAAATAAATAAAATGTTATTCTGTCACAAAAACATGATGAACTGATGGTTCACATCTGATTCAGTAAAAAGTTTTAAAGGTTCAAACACAAACTGGTTTTTGTTCTAAAAACGTTTTAGTTCAACTTTTGGAAAAACTGAAAAGTTGTGAAAAAACAAGAGTTTAGATGAAATGTTTGAACAAAGTTTTTATAAATAAAAATGTTGAAGGTGAAGGCCCGAGTCAAAGTGCCGCACGAGGCCTCACCCTCTTGGGGAAACCGTGTCCGGACTCTTGGCTGTAGGACCAGTGCACACAGTTTTGATTAATGACTTATGTTATGTAAACCTTGCTTTGTAGAGCCAGAAATGTATTCAGCTAGAATTAGACCTTGATACTGCCATTAAAATGTAAGTGATATACCTTGAAGTCAACGTGTATAACCATTATGTATTTCAGACCCTATTAAAGGGAGGTGGATGTATGTTAAAGAAATGTTAGTTCAGCAGATGTGTAATGTAACCTTAGACCTCCAAAGGATGCAGCATGTCAGTGGAAACTTTCAAAAGTTCATGATGAAACCACAACGGACAACAAGAGGCGAGCAGCACGATCGCTGAAGCGAGAAGTGGTGGAGAGAGGTGTTATCAGAACCGAAAAAATGAAGAACAGCCAGCGCCGAGAATAGAAGCTGTGATATCCGGTTGCTGGTCAGAACACCAGATGTGAACTCCAGATGTGCTGAGAGGAGAGAAAGGGTGGGGGCTGAAGGCCTTTAAAAAGAACAGGAAGCTCGACTGAGGGGGTTGGTTGGTTGGGTTGGTAACACAGAGAGTCTGCAAGCTAGAGCTCTTGATTAGAGGACAGAGTTTTTGCTGTAGAACCTTTTTGATTCTGGATTATTTTGTACCTTGTTGAATAAATTGCCTCTTGCCCATTGAGCAAGAGTCACGAGTATTACGTGGGGGTCTCCTCTTATTCTCTGACAACATAAACTGGTGAGTTCAGCTGTTGTTTTATTCCATCCCAAGTTCACCCTCGACCTTTAACCCTGCAATCGCAGGGGAAGGCAGGGAGGGGGTTGTTCTCTGTGATTCAGAGTGTACGGCTTGAGTTTTCCCACGAACAAATAATCAGATGAATGCATAAATAAAATAACATGCAAATATAAAACGGTTAATTATGTAAACCATCAGTAGTGCACGTCTAGGTTGTTAGAGTGGTTGAGTATCTCTCCACAGAGTAAGGGTGCCTCGTCAGGAGGGGTCACAGGGCGGCCTGCTACACAGTACCGAGAGCTGAGGGCCCTAGAGATTTAACAGCAATTTGCAGCTGGTCTGGCATTCAGCTCTCGACATGGCGCCAGAACGTGGGGCTCGATCTGGTAGACACCCGGGGGGCATCTGGTGGAGAGCGTAGAAAGTCCGGAACGGGGACAGAATCCTGCAAGGGGGATTGCTTCCCTAAGGGGCCGGCAATAGGTCAAGGGACCGAATAGCGACCCTGGTGTGCGTACTGAGTCTAGCAGTTTAGACATTTTTGGACGCTCTGGGAGTGAAACTCCATGTTAGGAGATTAGTCCTGCTCGACCAAGGCTAGTTCTGAGAGGAATTTGAGCTGCCTCATTAAAGATTCTCATGAATGAGGAATGTGAGCCGCCTCATTAAAGATTCTCACAAAATAGAACGAGACCACAGGTTGCAAATCCTGACCTCGGGGACGTAATCCGGGGCAGAGAAGGCTAAGTTGTTGCTGCTGCGGGTCGACACACAGCCTGCTTTTAAAGGACCCTGGTCTTAACATTGGTGACCGCTCAGAGAAGTGGGCTAGTGTAACAGAGGAAAATTTAGGGATGGAGGCAGACACAAGCCTATACGGGTCTGGTGACGAGTTTCAACCTCGTAGAGAGGAATCAGGACCTCCCTTAGCTACTGAGGCAGAGGGGAGAATTAGAGTAATGAAGGCAGATTATTCTACGGTGGTATTTTCACCGCCTGCATCAGTAATTAATTCAATAAATAAGAATTGTACCTCTGAAGCGGGGGTAGCACTGGCATTGAAAGTCAGATACCCCCGATGCCATGATGAAACAATGGCTTTAAAGCCCCCTTTCGAGATTGGAAAGGTGATAGTTAACCCCCGGCATGTGGCTGCACATGCAGACGGGATCAGTGAAATAGTTAATGTAGTCACAACTCCCTGTCCACAAGGCCTCTCGCATGAAACTCAGGTCGAAGTGTTGTCAGGCTGGTACAACTCGGTAGCTGCAGTTAATACTACGGGACATGTTGCCACATGCCTAGTGGGGACAGGAGAGTTTGGATACACGCTTGCTGCATCTATGGAAGCGCTGAAAGCTATAATATATCATTATACAGATATTAAGTGGACAATAGTGGTGAACTCTGATGGGTTACACCGGACAATTTGTCAGAACTTTGGGCTAAGAGATTGGAGAGAGTGGGGAAACCTGGTGCCCCCTAGTTCACCAGTCCACACATTCTACCCTTCCTTGCCTCCCCCACCATCCTATGATGAGGATGGTGGGATTCCACGGTTTACCCCTCTAACCAGGAAAGACCCCCCATCCTCGGATGGGGAGGAAAGCGAATCAGAGAGCAGCGATGACTGTGAATCTGGGGACGCACCGAGCGGCAATGTGCTGGATATGAGTTTGGTGGAAAACGCATTAGGGCAGAGAGATATAACAAACTGCCTCCCTTCTGGGCTGATGATACTGACAGGTGATATTGGTGTTAGGACCCTGCCAGCACCTGAATGGGTAGTATCCGTCTTAGTACAACCCGGGACAGACCTCAAAAGAGATCCAGCATTAGCGCCCCTCAGGCGCCACGTAGGACGAAAAGCCACCCTTACATGGGGAGCGTATGAGCCAACTGGTGGAACCCCGATATGGTTAGACCCAGGGGATCTGGCGGTAAAAGCAATTGTGGTGATATCACATGCCACCGGCACCACCCCGCGTAGTGAATTGGGGCGCTGGAGGAAACAGACAGAGCGAGCTCTGACAGCCAATGAATTAAATCCAACACGAGTGGTTTATTACCTTCGGTCGGTGAAAAATGTGATCATACAGACTCATTCAAGAGATGCTATGATTAAAGAGGCCATAAATAACTTATGGTTAGGTAGAACTATGGAACCAGCAATTTGGGTGCACAGCATAGAGGTGGCTCGAATGGCCATCCGGTGTAAGCCGCGGTCAGAACCACGCAAACAACCTAGGAAAGAGGTGACATGGGGGACCCTCCCTGATACGCCGATAGGAGAGTTATTGGGGATTCCTGCGGTAAGCCCGCAAGGACAGACTTTACCAACCCCCCCCAACTCCGATAAGGCCCCCCACACCGAAAAACCCCACAACTCCAAGGAGACCTTTAAATCCTAGAACTCCAAGGAGACCATTAAATCCCACAGCACCGACGTGGACCCCACTGGGTCAGTCCACTGGGAACCCACCTGCTGGTGAACATGGTTCTGGCCTTACTAGACCATCACCCATCAGGGAAAATGAGCCGAGCCTTCAGAAGCCGCGGGAACCTAGTTACTCCTCAGACAGTGAGGAGGAAGAGGAGAGAAATATTTGGATTGGACCTCCTGACGGCGCAAAAGGGAGAGCTCTCAAGCCGAGAGGGAGAGCCCTCATGCCGAAATCAGGGACCAGGTACAGCCAGGACCGCCCTCCCTTTACGGGCCCCTGGTGTAGAGGTTTTCGACCCCTCACCGACGGGGATCAGATACCGGAAGGGCCACGTGAGCTGCCAGACTGGTACTCAGGTAAAACTGAAGCACATGTGATTAGACATGCAAAAGACAGCACGGGAATAAAACAGGAGCCCAGCTGGACAGAACCCTTTAAGACCCAATTCCTCAGGAGTGGGTACGACTTTTATAGGAATGGGTGCATCCAAAGGGATTGTGATGTTGAGCAGGCATACAATCAGGATGATTACCTTCCCCCAGCCCCTGTCTCAGGATATAGTGGCTGGAGGGAAGAGAGACATATTCCGGCAGATCAATCTCTGGTGGAAAGAGCCAGGAGCCTTTCAGCGCTGGCTGGCCTCATACCTGACCGGAAGGCAGGAGAGCCACAAAATCGCTACATAGCACGCCTGAGACAAGCAGGGCTGACAGATAATGAGCTGAGAGAGCCTGGAATGATTAGCCTGCTGCGTTTAAGGCAGGGTGTCAGATTACCGGAGACAGAAACCATGGCCAGCCTGACTGAGGTTCGGCTGCCAGGAAGAGATCAAATGGATGAGTCTGTGGATAGACTGGCCGCAGAAGTGCGGACAAATTTAATACCTCTCAGGACAGCTATGCTGTCCTTACAGGAGGAAGGGGCTTCTATTATACAGCAGGAGCGACTTTTAACCTCGCTTCCGGGAGCAGTAAACCTGTCGGTGAGATGGCACCGGTTAACTCGAGACAGACAGCTCGAGGAAATGAATGACTGGGAAGTAACCAGAAACATGAGAGATCTGCCAAAAAACGGCAGGGCCCCTTCGGGGGCCCAAGCAGAAAACCCCAGAGGGCCTGCAGAGCCATGGTCACAGGGGAAACAGAGAAACAGAGAAAATCCCAGAGAGGACCCACGGAAGAGTGGGGGCTACGAAACAGACAAGCAGCGTGCAGCGCCACGGAGGGAGCCGAACAATTGGCTTTCCCCCGAGGAATATGCGAAATTAACCCCAGAGCAGCGGGCTGCATGGCGCAAAACCCGAGAGGAGATGACCCCGGCACCAGCCGGGGTCAAACCATCCCTCGGGAGTTCCCCGACTACCCATTCACAGCAAAAGAGGCAATAGATGCGTTACAGAAAGTGGTGTATCTAGAATATCCGTGGTTGGTATGTACATATAATGGGAATAAATACTTAATTGATACAGGAGCTAACATTTCAGGAATGGAAAAAAGTAAAGAAACAATTGAAGTTAATGATTTGTTCACTGTGAGCCTGGCCGATGGTTCACAGATAGATTTACAGCCCGTATTTCACCCAGACATGGTGTCACAGTGTCTGCCTGCCCCAGAAGGAGCTAGTTGGTTATGCATATCAGACTTGGTCGAGCTAGTAAAAGATCACCTGCCGAATTTCAGTTTTCCAGCACCAAGCATCTCTCAGAGTGATAATCACACAGCAGCTAGAGGAGTGTCAGTAGATTTGAAGAAGGAACTTGAAAGAGTAGTACAGGAAGCAGAGCTGTGTGAGACTGACAAAGCACAGCTCCGAGTGGAGCTGAAAAAATTTAATTTTGCTAAAAATAAAAATGATTGTGGGTTGTATAAAGGTGAACCTTATGTGATCAGAGCTACACCTCCGCCTCGAGTGCCCCAGTATCCTATAAGGAATGGGAAAGAAGATTTGGATGAATTATTGTCTGATTTAACCCGGCAGGGTGTTTTAAAGGAGGTAAAAGAGAGCCTCACAGTCACGCCGATCCAAATGGTGCCAAAACCAAATGGGAAACACCGGTTGGTACATGATTTAAGGGCTCTTAATGAACGTACCATACTGGATATAAGATATAAAGTGAACCCCCAGCGAGCTAGAGCTCGAGTGCGGCCGGGGAAATATAAAAGCAGCATGGATCTAGCAAACGGATTTTGGTCCATTCCCCTGTCAGTGGAGTCTCAGAGGCTCACAGGGTTCCAGGTGGGTAATAGGACAGTACAATGGACCCGTTTACCTCAAGGTTTTATAAATAGCCCAAATGCTTTTCAAACTATAGTTGAAGAGGTGCTGGAGGGAGAACCTGTAGTGGTGTATATTGATGATATACTGCTCACAGACGATGACCCTCACAAGCTCATGCATGACTCTTTGCGAGTTATGAGGAAGCTCAGTGATGCAGGATTTCTCATCGCTTTGGATAAAACACAGCTTGTGATCCAGGATATAAAGTTCCTGGGTTACAAGTATACCTCAGAAGGGAAAGAGGTTGACCCAGAAGTATTTGAGAAAATACAGCTGCCCAAGACCCTGCTGCAATTAGAGGGGGTTCTGGGGAAATTGGGTTTCTTTATAGAAAACATACCGCAGATGGCGGAAAAAATGCGGCCCCTCCAGGCACTAAAAAAGGGACTGAGAACCTGATCAGGAGGAAGGCTGATTACTAATGACCGAGAGCTCACCTCGGAGGAAGTCCAAAACGTGGGGGAAGTTTTGGACTTCTGTAAACAAAACCACTGTGTACTGGAGCACAGGGATGCAACCCAGCCACTCTGGGTCAGAACAGAGAAGCGTGAAGATGGTTACACCGTTTACACTGGCAACAAAAACTCAGAGCGGGCCACTGCGATGTGGGACTCGACCTGGAAAGGTCCGGAGAAGGAGAAGTTTTTACTCTAGGAAAAAGAGTTGGCTGCCTGGCATAGATACTGGTTTCAAATCATGTGCTTAGCCGACGGGCAACCACTGCTGCTATTTACCAGAGAACCAGAGCTCTGGAATTTTAAATCTTCTCATGGGCAGCTAGCATCCAGGAGTTTTAGTTACTCAGGGTTAGCGTTGACATCCAGAAATGAAAAATGGGACGCAATGCTGCTGGACCCAACCGTGTCCATTGTGCCAGAAGGGATAAACGTGAAGCCCAAAAAGGTCAAGGAGCCAGAACCTCCTCGTGACCCTGAGAAGGGAATCACGTATTACACAGATGGGTCTAAAACCCAATCTGATGACATGGCATACTGGGTTTGGATAAAATATGTGAACAACAGAAAGACCTCTCAGAAAAAGGGGAGGATTGCAGGTTCTGCACAGAAAGCCGAGCTCACCGCGGTTCTGGAGGCTATGGTTCATCATGTGCGTGCGCATGGGAAAACTCCTGCACTGATTATCAGCGACAGCGACTGGGTGTGTAAGGGAGTGAATAATGAGCTACCCACATGGGAAAAACACGGAATGACTAAAGGTCAGACTGGGAGTCCTGTGAAGTTCACAGATGAATGGGCGTTGATTGCAAACTGCCTGAGGAAAGGAGACTTTCAGGTCCGCCATCAACCGGCTCACACGCTGGATGAAACAACTGAGGCACAGGGCAATGCTGCTGCTGACAGGCTGGCCCAAGCCCGAATGGTGAGACTGGTACTTCACAATAGTGAGGAGCCAGATTGTGAGCTCGTGAAAAAACTCCACGAGAAATTAGGGCACCTGGGATACCAGAGACTGAGAAAATGGTGTCTCCAGGAGGCCCTCTTCATACCACGCTTAAAAAAAGTGCTGGGGGAAGTGAAATCACGCTGCACTGTTTGTGTGGAATTAGGAAAGCAGCCCACAGAGAAGGTTGTGGGTGACCGCATTGGTCTGGAAGGGCTTGTCTCCGTCTCGTGTGATATCGGAGAGCTGCGAAGGACTAGACGAGGTAACAGGTATTTCCTGGTGGTTAAAGGGAACAGGGGAGAAAGCATTGGCTGTATGTTCCCTTTGCCCAACATGAAAGCAGGAAAAATAGCAGACTGCATGATGAGGCTGCTGGCTTCATTCCCTGCTATCAGAGCCATTAGAATGGACAATGCCCCCCACTTTAAAAATAAAGTGGTGCTGGAACTTCTCGAGAATGAGGGATTAATGGTGCAATGGTCCATCCCATATAAGCCACATACGAATGGCGTGGCGGAAAGGGCGGTGCGCACGGTAAAAGAGACCATAAAGGCATTAAACTTAAAAGAGTGGGATGCTCCAGGAGCAGTGTTGGCAATTAACAGAACACTAATGGAGCCTCATTTAAGACAAGAAAAAACTAAAACAGCGCCCTCTGTCTCTCCGCAGGTGGAACAGGAAGAGAGTTATCTTCACAAACAACCCCAAGATGGAAAGATTGAAGAAACTAGGGGCATCCGGGAAGGAAACGCCATCAGAAAAACAGGACCCGGCACAGGACAAATCTGGCTGGGAGACTGTAAAAAAATGGTACCCCATAACTGAGGAGGGAATCTTATCCCCTATATGGCTCCTGAGTGGCTCCACTTCAGGTGGAATCACGCTGGGAAAAACACAAGGCAGCACAAACCGAGAGGAGAGCCTCAGGTGGGCGCTGTACCACCCGGGGACATGTGGCAATTGTGGGAAAAAGGTTGCTGAAATTAGGTGGATGGGATCACGCTTTTTGAAAGAAAAAACATTACCAAAAAACAGTACACCCTCTAGGTCTGTAGAGCTGCATGGTGTCTTGAAAGTGAGTTGGTGTTTGGAGTGCTGGAAAACAGTAGCTGGTCGGATTCGTTTGGGTCGCCTAGACCACCATGCTATAGAGGAAGCAAGGCAGTGTTGTAAAATAGACATGGGAAAACTCATAAGCTGTTCGAACTCCTGCGGGGTGAGAATTTGTCCGGTCCCACTGTTGGTACCGGATAAAGGAACACTTGCGGGGTACACTAATTACCAGGAATACTGGGAAAATTGTTATAACGAAGTGGTGTGTACCAAGAAAAAGGGAAGCTTCGAATCCACCTACATCCCTTGGGGGAGGGTGATATGGGAAGCTACTCAGCCGTGGCTGCGACTGAAAGATAGATTCCGGAAATTTCCTATGACCACGGAGGTGTGGGATAGGAAACAAGTCCGTCATGAAACTACTGACAGAGACTGGTACACTTCCGCCACTGTTCCTGCGGGGCAGGCAATGTCAATAACCCGAGACCAAACTCAACTTATGGCTCGTAAGCCCCGAGGATGGGGAACCGTGACTGTCTGGAGAGACATCTTGAGAGACGGACACGGATTTAGGGTCAGTACGAACTTGGGGTGGAACAGGGAAGAGGAGTCCCCGGTACACTTTGCAGAGCTCACCTGGGTCCAGCAGGGGGCGCCAGAGACCAGAGAATAAAATTACTCACTTCGTTCCCTCGTCTCCACAGGAATGAGCAACCTCAGTGAATGGAGCGAGGAGGACGAGGTGAGGCCACGCCCGAGGCTGAGAGCCACGGGAACCTGCTGCTGCAAAAGGGCAATAAAATATTGTGTGGCAGCAATAATTGTTTTTGTAATTATGATTTCTGTGCCCATACCCATGACTAAGATTAAAAAATATCACACCAAAGCTGTGATAAAGGGATGGGTGACAAAAAGAAAAGGTGAACTGAAACTACCCACGACCTCATGCATGGAGGCAAGAAGGGAAGCTTTTAATGTAACAAAGTGGAAGGAAAATTGTAAAAAAAACTCACCCTGGGCTGTCCAGTCCCTGAAAAAGGGGAGGACTGCACCCCCCAATCTACCAGCTGGTTGAAATGGCTAAAAAAGCTTAAGCGTGTTAGAAATAACACACATTTCACCTATGGACTCCTGGAATGGGAGGAAGGGAGATTAAGGGTGTGAGACTATGTCAGTGGAGTGCAGAACGTGACATGCACTCAGGTAATTTACCAATATGGGAGGATAAATGCCTGGACAGAGTACGAGACAGGCCAGACCCGAGATGCTAACTGTACTATTTTCAGATTGGAGACGTTCCCGAACGGAACCAAAGCTGATGGTGAGATATGGGCGGCTGGAGGAGATACCCAACCCCCATGGGAAATCTTACACCCCATGAGCGGGAAGAAACCGAGTTGCTACCTCGGATAGTAAGACGACCTAGAATGATTGTGGAAAGTCCACAGGCACAGAAGACCGCAAAAACCAGAACTATTGTTATGAACAATAACAAGGCCTTTTCGGTTCACAAGGAGATTCCACTCAATCGGCCGGTGATGCCGATGACACTGCATGTGGCTCCGAGGGGAGTGAAATTGAGCTTTATTAATGCACCTCATGTGAGGAATCGTAGTCTCCCTAATGGGTTAACTGAATATTATATGGTCATCCCCAGACAGGCTTGGGAGGAAGGTGAGCCTGATAGAGTGTGGGAGTGTATAAAGCGAGTGACTCATGATGAAAAAAATCCCACCACTTGGTGGAAGGAGTATATAGGGAATTTTCTGCCAGTCGGAGCACATGTACGGGGACCCTACCCTGGACTGGTCCCTAAAACTAGTCACGCTGAGTGGCCAGTAAATGCTACATCAAAGAGATGGCACACTGACGTATCCAGAAAAATGTGGGATATAGATGTGCATGGATTAATGGGACATTTTCCTCCTAGGGGGTCTCCAACACCTGGAAAAACACCCCCTTATGATACTCTGTTTGGGGAATGGTGGATTAAGAATTTATCACCAGAAGTATTAAAATGTAGACCGAAGAACAAGACATTATCTACTGTATTTTGGTTGGCTAACATCCTGGCGTTGCTTAACCCAGCTACAGTTCCTGTTACCTGGGAAGAGGGGATGATTAAAGGAGTAAATATGACACCACCATTTCTGAAGGTGCAGAGGTTTGGAGCTATGGTGGGACTCACACTAGTGAGATCACAAGGTCCGCAGATGAGCGATATCAGTTCAACCAAAGCATACTCTGAATACCGTTATAACGGGATGACCTGGGGCTATCACTTCGGAGACCTGAGGGATACAGAGTATGATTATGCCTATCGAGAAAGAGATCTGATGCTCAGAGAGACAGCATGGGTGCGTAATGTGCTGCTGACTCTGTGGTGCAACACTCAGTTCTGCTTCAAGGTCAAGTTCAAGGTCAAGGTCAAGTTTATTTATATAGCACATTTAAAACAGCAGTTGCTGACCAAAGTGCTTCACAGCATAAAAACAAATCACAGTAAAAGAGTTAAAAATAATAAAAATTCAATAAAACAAAGCGACTATATTAAAATATAAAATAAGATTAAAATAAATGAATCAAAATGAATCAAAATGTCCAGGACAATCCCTGATAAAAAACCATCATGGACAACCTAAAATGACGCAAAACAAGGCTAAAAGAGGTAAAAAAAAAAAAAAAAAAAAAACCTCATTTGTTACTAATTA
>SSNS01001374.1:8443-20943 GCA_006937985.1 Aphyosemion australe | reverse complement strand
ACGCTGGGTCCAAAGATCCAAAGCGGGTGCTGCTGGAGTAACGGGTTCTACTTCAGCCAGAGTTTTAAAGTCAGGAAACATTTTTCCAAATGAAAAACCCAGAAGTCTACCAGACTCTCTGAAAGAAGGGTTTCCACTTTCCAGATCTAGAAGCTCTCGACATTTGCGCGCTCTGAGCTCCTATTGCGCGCCGCTTGTGCGCACTGCCAGATGCTCTGATGTGAATCTTTCCATGATGTTACCTCCACGATGGATTCTGTGGTAACGGGTAAAATATCTGCACACCAGCATGAATCATTAACACACTTACCCATGGACAGATAAACAAATAAACAAATCGCCTCTTGTAAAAACAACCGTAGAACGGCTCAGCCAGTCATGGTCGAATAATTTGTCTAATCACCCAACCCTACCACACTCTCACCCCTGCTCTGGGATAGCCTGCATCAAGATCATTGCCCCGCACTTTCCCCTACCGCCTGACATTCGCCGACGAACTATCAGCACGTTAATATGGCAAGCCATCTTAATATTTATTCCAGACTGGATATGTATTCAGAAATCTATAATTCTGTTGTTCCTAGCAGAAATTAACATTCCAGATATCCATAAAACAATCTTACTGTACACAATGAACATTGTGCAACCCCCCCTCCCCCCCCCTCCCCGCACATTGGGAGGGGGCTGCAAAAAAATCCATGTATCCTAGGGGGGGCTTCACCCACACACACACCTCTGACGGTTTGGCCCACCAAACCGACAGAGCGCTGTGATTGGCCCACCAAACCGACAGAGCGCTGTGATTGGCCCACCAAACCGACAGAGCGCTGTGATTGGCCCACCAAACCGACAGAGCGCTGTGATTGGCCCACCAAACCGACAGCGCTGTGATTGGCCTAACAATACTGATCGGGCCAATGGCAGACCTGCTGAGACTCCTATGGCGCGTGGCTAGACCAACATGCTCCTGTCTGTCTAGATTTCTAGGCTAGAATTTCCACACAAACATTACCTGTATTTCTTTTGTGCTTTAAAATTAGCAAATATTATCTTGGATTTAGTGTTACAATCCATCGCATCTTCTGCACTCGATAACATAAAACATGTTATCGTTAGAATCTTGCCAACACACACCCATAGTGAAAACTAGTTCCGAGTTTCAGATTAGCCAGATAAGCCCATTGTGCCAATTTCAATCAACTAAACACTTTTCAATGCATCTCAATCAATAAATCTGTAATCAGAGTAGTGCTGCCACGATTAGTCGACGCGTCACGATGACGTCGACCATAAAAATGTCAACAATAAATGTAATAGTAGACGCGTCGTTTATTTTATGAGCATTTTTTTAACCTCACCTGCTGCGGCACCTTCTGCTGCTTTCTGCCTGAGGCTCATGCGCAGTAGTGGCCGTCCGGGTCAGTCGCTGCTTTCTTCTTGACGTACATGCGCAGTAGTGGCGGAGAAAGAAAACATGGAGAGTCGGCAACTTAGCTCAAACGTTTGGGAGCATTTTACAAAGACAAAAGAGAAGAACAGTGCAACATCTGCAAAGTGAAACTCTCCTTTCACAGGAGCACGTCGGCGATGCACGAACACCTTAAAAGGAAGCACGTCGTGGCGGAGAACGAAGAGGGACCCTCGCCTCTGTAAGTGAATTACCTCTCGTTAGCTCAGCTGCTAACATGCTAACATCAGCTGTAGCAGTGGTTCTCAATTACTTTTGGTGAAGTCCCCCCTAGGGTATGTAGATTTTTTCGCGCCCCCACCGTGGGGCAATGTCCGGGGTGGGGTGGGGGGGGGGGGTGCTTTGCATTGGCCCCAAAAGGCCTAGAAACGGCCCTGGGTGTGGGACTGAGTTTTGAAGGTGACTGGAATTGTATCAAATAACTAAATATTACATGCTTATAAGTTATTGCTTTATAAAGTTACAAAGGTGTAGTGGATAAATCTACCTGCATTTTCCTTTTCAAGCACTTTGTTTTATTTTTTTATGCAACCATTTTCCTGTCCTGTCTGTATTTTAGCTGCATCTCCTCTCAATCCTCCAGAAAAACGGCTGCCTGGCTTCATTTTTCACGATTTAAGCAGATCAAAGAGATCTGTGAAACATAGCAGAGTGCGCTGCGCTCGCTGCTGCGCCAGTGAGGTAAAGTCGCAGAAGCTCGGGTGATGGAGCGCAGCAGCGGAGCGTCAGACACAAATAAAAGACAGAAGTTCTTGTATTTTTATTCCAGAACTTGACAGGATGTCCAGACAGACCTCTGAATCCCTCTGTCAGCGCTTCTCTTCAGCGCTCCTCACATGACATTTGCACACAGGCAGAGCCGGATTAACGCAAAGGGAAACTAGCCACGTGCCTAGGGCCTGATTGGCTGGATGGGGCCCAGACAGAGGGACAAATATAAAAATAAATAAATTAAAAATAAAATGTACAAATGTCCTATGACAGTTTGTACATTTTGTTTGATAATTTGCTCTGATTCAGTGACACAGACGTGTTTTTCAATAATCCGCAGAGATCATCTCTGGTTTCTGCAGCAGCTGCTGGAGCTTCTTCTGAGTGTTTGAATTGATCTGGCTGCGCACGGTGCGCGGCGCACCGGGTTTAAGCAGCTCTGCTGCAGCTGTATAACAGACGCGAGGTAACTTAAGATCATTTCTTTATATTGTGATATTTGTGATGAACCAAATCTTCAGACAGAATGACATTTAGTCCTTAACAGCAGTTTATTAGAGTAGTTTAACAAACAGCTGAGATCAACCCGCATCTCCAACTTCCAGTTTCACCTCAACCAGCCACAGCGTCTCTTAAAGGAACAGTAACATCAGTCACAAAAAGCCCTTATGGATCATTACAATATTTAGAAATACTTTCATATTTAATATGTTGTTTCTGGTGTTTCATAATCATTTATAATAATTATATGATCTCTAATAATTTCCTGATAAACTCTGTTGGTTTATTTTCTAAGCAGAGGGACTGTCTAATCCTCATTTTCTGAATTTGGCAGAAAATCACATTGATGGTTCTTTTTTAAAATTATGTCAACAGATTATTGTCACAATAAAAATATGTATAATATGTAAAGGTCAGAGGTCACTACAGAACCCACTGTTAAATAGGTACAAATCTGAAGCCCGTGAGGACATTGTCCTACGTGGTTCAAAAATGTCCTGCGTGAGACGCTCTCGTGGCTCGAACGTTTTTACAAACACTGCTGTAATAATTTAAGCTGCGTGTTTATGGTTTGTTTTTGCACTTTTAAACATGCTTCAGTCCATTCAAATTCCTCTATTTCTTCTTGAATGTCTTTCCTCCATCGTGTGATTAATTTGTCAACATTTATAAATGTTGTAAGCTATTGTATTTTGCAGAAAATCTTTTTAATTAAATGTGTTGATTAAATGTAAACGGAGCAAATAAGATAAACATATTTGCTCTGTTTACATAGTTTAATGACACCTAGTGGTTATTTACTGGTACTACTGCCTTAACAACGACACTCCCAATGGATGAGATGAGGATAATTTAGTAGCATTTAATACAGCTGTGTAATGACGTATAAATTATTAATATCAAAAAATAGTCTGATAGAATGTTTAACCTACAACACAAGACTTATTTTGGCATACAAACAACCAATTTGTAACCAAAGACTAGGCTATGTAAAATGTGAATTAACTTTTATTAGTAACTTTGGTAAGTTTCAGATTTCAATTCATTAAATGACATCGATGGAGGGGGGGCCCAAAAAATGCAGCCTGCCTAGTGTAGTCCATTTATTTAATCCGGCCCTGCACACAGGCAGGTGACCAGTTCACGCGGAGCAGAATGAGCGTTCGGGCGGCAGCAGGAATGTTAATTCAAGTGAAATCGTTGAATTGTGTTGTTTATTTGTTACTGGGAACTCTGGTCAGCTTGTGTGGGATAAATATTAATGGAAAAAGAATGGATATTTAACGGTTTTATTGAATATTTATTATTATTTAAAAAATAAGCGAAAATAGATCATGCTGCCTCTGGCTGCGAACAAATGATTCTTTCCATTTCTCATATAGAAAGAAAGGAAGTTTTGTCCAGAAAAAACATTTTATTTAAATAAAATCAAACAGTAGTGCAGGGCAGCTCAGGGACACAAAGATGAGGCATCTTTTAACATGACCATGTTCAATAGGGCTGTTCATACGTCACTCTACCAAACAAACAATATACATGAAACAAAAAGTAAGAAAAATCTAAATTTCTCTTCATGGAACATTTGCACTGCTCCATTAAATAAAATCCATGTTTGGACTTTTTCTGTGTTCACAAATCAGTCTGTGCATGTATTGTGTAATCTGTTTTACTCTCCGTTGGGGAAGCTCCGAGCGGGGTGGGGGGAGGGGTTGGGGGGTTCGGGTGCGGTGCGCCGCGCCCCCCCTGCTCCTCCTCCACTAATTGAGAACCACTGAGCTGTAGCAACAACAGGAGTAATGGCGGTGTCATTACCTTTAGCTCACATATGTCACGTATTTGCGCCAAGGTTACAAACGCTAATGATTCATTGCGTCCCGCTTCGTTAGTGTTAAAAAGCGCTCCTCTTCAATGGACGAGTTTGTTACAAAGTCGGCTAAATCTTTTCTGTGCCTCTCTGCCATTGGAGCGGATCTTCTCTGCAGCTGGGAACATCTGATCTCAAAAGAGAGGAAGCCTTTCTCCAGAACATGTTGAAATGATAACTTCCCTGACTGAACAAGAGGCTTGTGTAGATTAAATTGACCTTATTTTAGCTGGATACATTTGTGAGCACAAGTCATTTTTGTGGACAATTTACTTTTGGTTTTAGGTGCCTACCTCCTTGAATACTTTTAAAACCAGACTGAGAGCCCTTGAGACAGATTCCCTGTGTTGTAACTGCCTTCTGTAATTCTGTACATAACATGTCTGTGTAACTGTTGCTGCCTCTTGGCCAGGACTCCCTTGAAAATGAGGTTTTTAATCTCAATGGGACCTTCCTGATTAAATAAAGAATAAATGATAAAAATAAAATTTGACTGTGTAGCATTTGTGTTTAAAGTTCATTAAAAGTTGTTTAATAAGACGTCATCTTGTCTTTATTTTTAGAGCACATAACTGATCACACTCCAAACTAATGAGGAGTTTCTTAGAAGATAAGAAGAAATGATCTTTTACATACAGTAGCACCTCAAGATAAAAATCACGAGGCGCTTCACATTAACAAAAATAAAAATAAAAAACTATTTATAATTTTTATTTAATTATTAGAGCATCCTGGTGCAATAAGCTATACTTTATGCATGACACGATTAGTCGACGACTATATTAGTCGTTTGTGGCGGTGTCGGTACCAGATCTGCTCGGGGTCCTGCGCCTGCCGGTGACGTCACACTAGATGATTGGCTGAACGTAAGACTTACAGCAGTTACGATACCACGTTCATAAAAGTTACGGTAGCACGTTGACAATGAAGATTTTGATTGGTTTGAACAAAATTGCGGTTGTAGTCCTTGTGGTTGTAGTCCTGTAGTCCACAAACAAACACTTTTCAGGGAAAATATGTTTGTTTTGCCAAAGGAAACGTAAAATAAAAGCAAAAATATCAACAGACATCCTCAGCAGCTCTTGATTTTGATGAAAAGGGGCAAAATAAAAATAAAATAACTTTATTGAACAAATAGCAACATTTTGAATGAATGAATGAATGAATGGATTTAAGAACTAACAAAATATACAGAATTCCACATAAAAACAGAAATGGCTGCTAATTCTGTAAATACATTTACAATTTTTCACATATAAAAACTGTTGTGCTTTTTGGACGTCTGGTGTTGGTTTTATGTAGTTTCACATTCTTTACAAAACTACGACAATATGGTGTTTTATTAACAAAAACAGCTATAAAGCAAATATTTAGGCGGTGAGAAACAAGACAAAACTGCTAAACTCTTTCCAAAACTTATGTGTGAAATCCGAGTGGATTTGCCGTAGTTTGACGTCATCATCGGCAGGCGAAGGACCCCGAGCCGATCTGGCACCCGAGCAGATCTGGTACCGACACCGGCCCTAGTCAGAGGAGCCCGCACGTCCCTGAATGACAGAACCGAGGAGCTGCTGTGCAGAATATTCCCACATCACATTTGCAGCTGTGGCTGAACTTCCACACAGACTCCTGAGGAAGACCTTGTGTTTCACTACTGGACTCTTCCACACCGTCACCGTTCAGGCGCTTAGCCGCTCGCTGAATGTTTGAACCCGTGTTAATAAAAGTCCTCACAAGTTAAGAGCTTTCTTTTGTTTTTATAGCAGAAACGCATGTTCTCCTGAAATCACGGAGCCATAAAAGGGAGACGGAGAAATGTGAGACAACTTTGGGAGGAGCTGGTAAACCAGTGACTAAAAACTGAGAAGCAACAAAGACAAGTTTGGACAAAAACACATGTATTGTTTTTCAGACCGGGACGCCTCTCCTCTACTATAAAAAAAGACAACAATAACATTAATAATCCTAATTTTACGGTTAAGAAAGTCCTGCCAGCTGATCCGACATGTTTTATTCTAACATCTGAAACATCTCCGATACCAAATCGTTCCCGAGCGCGGCCACAGCTGCAGCTCACCGCTCCCCACCACGGGGATGGGTCAAATGCGGAGATGTCATTTCACCAGTGTGTGATGATGACTTGGGACTTTAACTTTAGATCATATTTCCAGACTTTCAGTGGAAACAAAGCAGCGTTCCCTCACTGATGCCGACATGATGGGACTGGAAGACTACTTCTTGACTGGTCCATGACAAAATGATCAGATGTTTGTTTTTAGTCTAAAACTCCAGCAGAGATCAGCTTCCTGGCCCCCCCTCACCACCACCACCTCTGACCCGAGTCCTCCATCAGCACCAACTGTCCTTCCCTCACAAATGAGTGATCCTGTTTATCTACATCACAGAAGGAATTCTTTCAGCTGTTTTTTTTAAAAGAAAAGGAAAAACAGGAAAAAGCCAACACTTTTCCATTTTTCATGACTCACTCCCCGTTTCAATTCCTGAGCTCCTGTAGGGGATTTCAAGGATGGCTGAGTATGGAGCGCTGCTCTGGATGCCAGTTTTCCTCACTGTGGTCAAATGGGCATCACTAGTGGGGGGGGTCATCTGGAAGTTGGATCTGAACCACAGCAGGTTCTCGGAGTTCCAAACACTGAGTATGGTTCTATTAAACGGCAGGGGTCCGGGGCCCACGGGCTTGTTCGGGACACTGAGAGGTTCTGCTGCAGGTCAGGAGGCCCCCAGACTTTAAACACCACCCCGTTTACATCATACAGGTTTGGACTGGGGTCATGAATGAGAAAAAGAGCTGGTCATTTAGAGTTACTCATTTATTTGGGCTCCATTCTGCAGAGACAAAGCCCAGGCGGGGTGTTCCACCGGGGCCGTTACCGGGCCCCATGGCCAGCTGTACTGCCCCGTTTCTGACCCTGACGACGGTCCCCTCTGCGCTGCTGAACCCGCCACTTGCCTGGTTACTGTCGAGTGTGTGACCTCAGCATGTGTGAATCTCTCACAAGACCCAGGAGCCCGCTGGGCCTTGGCTGCTGCTGGAGTACCCCCAGAACCCCCGTCATTGTTCTCCGCAGCATGGGCCCGGAGGGGTGGGGGGGCATGGCAACCGGGGGAAACAGACTTGGAAGCTGGGAGCTGTCTAAAGGCCAAAATCTGGAAGAACAGACAAACTGCAGCCTGGGAGCGCGACGGAGAGCCGCTATCAGAGCCGGATATCGGTCAGCGGAGCGGCTACCACAACAGAGGCATCAACACCAAACTCTCTGTGTGTGTGTGTGTGTGTGTAGCTCCAGGGTCACAGCCAGCAGCGTTGGTTGTGTGATTAGACTCCAGAGCCCAACAAACCAGCCCGTGGTCCCTGAGAAAAACATTTCTACTGGACTAAAACCAAACTGATGTGAGAGTACGTTGACACTGATCAGCTCAGTCTCTGGGAAGGTGCCAAACACACACACACACACACACACACACACACACACACACACACACACTTTAGTAGAAAGTTTGTAGCTGCACCCTAGCCTAGTGAACTAGACCGAATTCTTGCCTTGCAAAGTTTGTAAATATTCACATGATGGCTGCACCATCAATTCCTTAAACCAAAGTTTATTTCTAATCAAATCTAAAAAGTCAACACTTCCAGAACCAAACCTGCCTCTATCCCATCCAACACTTCCAGAACCAAACCTGCCTCTATTCCATCCAACACTTCCAGAACCAAACCTGCCTCTATTCCATCCAACACTTCCAAATAAAACATCCTGGAATTACATGAAAACGCTGCGCAAAAGCGCGTCAAAGAGAACGTGGAAAGCGCGCAGCTGCAGGTGAAACAGCTGGTTCGGGTCAACAAACCGGAACCCGCTAATGTTGCGTTAAAACTCTGGAGAGTCGTGTATAGATTTAAGGAATGCATCCGCGGGCGGGACACTTACTTTGGGTTGGTCCGGTTCCAGAACACTGCGTAGCGGTCGGAGACCACCTTGGAAGCCGGGTCCTGGCCGGACACGCACGTCCCAATGAGGAGGCTGAGGAGCAGGACGCTCTCCACCTGCGGCATGTCTGAAGAGGTTCTGCGGTGAGACGAGAAGCGGCTCCGGGTTTCTGTCCCGTTTTAACGGAATGTCTCTGAAATCAGCGGGTTCCGTCTGTGCAGGAGCAGAACATCCCCCTCAGAGCTGGTCCAACTCAGCGGGAACTCTGAGATCAGCTCTCCACCTCCGAACCGAACCGAACCGAACGGCAGCCGCAGCAGAGTTCTGGGGGAGAAACAAACTCCTCTGCGCGTAAAGCTGTTTATGTGCAGGCTCCGGTTTCTCTGCGGATCCCCAAGACGACTCGAACCAGCTGCTTGGATTCCGAACCGAACTCCGTCCGAAGTAGAACCACCGAGCCGGGCTGACGCGCAGGTCTCCTGTTTGGGTCTAAACGGAGGCGAACCGAGTCAGCAGCGTTGTGGCTCCTGCTGCCATGCTCTCTCTCTCTCTCTCTCTCTCTCTCTCTCTCTCTCTCTCTCCCCCGGACCAGCCCCCTCCTCCCTCCCTCCCCCCCACGGTGCCAGCCGCGGCACGCTGGAGGAAATGTCCGCGTGGACATCTGCGTCCCGGAAACTGTTGAATCTTCAGGTTTGTGAAAACAACACGAAGCCTTGGGCCCGACCGCAGCAGGAACCCGCAGGTTTTAGCGCTAAAGCCTCTGAAAGTCCGCTCCTGTGCGCCTTGTTGCGGATTTTTCTTGCAGCGGACAGTTTGGGGGTTGCGCAGCGCCTCGTTGCTTTGGGACGTTTGGACGACAGCAGCTCCGCTTTTAAAACGGAGGATCTGATTGACGCAGGTTTAAACTTCATGGGTAAAAACCACGTGACCTCATTTCTACCGTCAGCTGATTAACTTCATACATGTCTTGTTCTCCTCCAAACATCAGCTGATTTAGTGTGTTTCAGCTTTATGAAACAACAGGACTGATGTTAATCATGAGGAGCTTCTCTGTGTGTGTGTGTGTGTGTGTGTGTGTGTGTGTGTGTGTGTGTGTGTGTGTGTGTGTGTTGTTCAGAGGGCTGAGTTGGTGACTCACTGCGCCCCTCAGTGGTTGCAATAGGAAAAACACCCTGAACGCCTCACATCCTAACCCAGGCCCCTATAATGATGAGCTAGTGCTCAGCTCTACCTGAGACCGCGGAAGAACCTCACACCGACACCCCCCCCCCCCCCCCCCCCCCCCCCCCCCGAGAGCATCTCCAGCTGTTTGGCTCAGAAAATAACATGAAGCAACTTTTGTGATGTAGGTTTTCTAGAGCAGGTGAAACGTTCAAGCGAACTGTGGACCATGCTTCAGCAGAACAAAAGAAAACGGATGTGTTTCAGAAAAATGCTCAAATAAATTCTTCTGAATGAAAGCAGAAACTTGTGAAGAAGATGTTCTGGTTAAGATTCCCTCCTCAGAAAGCTTCTTTTCCTGGTTTTCACTCCATTTCCTCTCAAACAATAAACTCATTATTTGTCAGCAACAGGTTTGTTTACATTTTAACAAATAAAAATACAAACTTTTGTTTTTCTACCTAAATAAAACCTTTCGATGTAGAGATTCAAGTTTAAATAAGGTCCAAAGATGTTTATTTTGAAGACATCAGGTTCTGCAACCAAAGTGTGAAGTGTTTCATGTTTTTTCAGTTGTCCTGTCCTTGAGCAAGACACTTCCCCCCTGGGTCAGAGGGACCTCTGGTGCTGCTTGAGGTAAAAATTGCGATCAAACAAAATCTGATTTGATGAGAAACTGTAAAACTTGTTCTTTCTGAAATAAAAACTGAGTTGATGAACATAAAAATCAGTGGCGGCTGGTGAATTTGTTTTTGAGTGGGGCACATTTTTTTATTTTTATTTTTTTATGTTCTTGTGAATGGTTTTTATCTTGAGAGGCTCTATATAAACAATCGTTATTTTCTTCATTTTGCAGGTGAGTTTTTCAGATGCGCTAACCACATATCACCACTAGGGAACGCCAAATTACCATTCTTATGCATCACACAACTTGAAATCGACGGACTTTGTTGCTAAGTTAGCTACAAAGTTCCAAAAACATGCTTCATATTGACCAATATATGCAAACCTCACACACACTAAACAGGAAGAGGCTCTTTTAAACGATAGAATCCACGTTTTCTACCTCAACACCACCCAATGACTGCTAAATGAAAAGCAAAGCAAAGCTATTTTCATGAAGTCAAAAGCTAAATTCTGTCTTACCTTGCTGGTCAAAATAATCCATCTTATAGTAAAAAATCCACTTGGTTCGTAGAATCCACTGATAAAAAGATGAAACGACTAGTTTTCTCCATAGTCAACGTTAGCAGCAGCCCCACAACAACAAAGGACGTGAACTAGCCTGTGGAGAAATTTCCGGTTCTGTCTGGGCTGGGTGAGCTGACCAATCAGCATCCTCCTCCTGATCTGAGCAGACTCCCCCGTTTGCTTGCGATCGCAACCATATGCGCCCAACAGCTCTCCTATTCCTTGTTGTTGGGGATCCAGCGCGCATGCGCCAGTTAGCCCATATTAAGTCAATGGTAAAGATTGCTGCGACCGCGAGAGGACACGTGACAGGAAGTACGTCGACGTTTCGGCCGTGTTAAAAGTATGAACTTTATTAAACTACAATTAAATGCAGATTACACACAGCACTTACAGCCCATAAGGTGTATAGATCGTTTAGCTTAAATTTGATGTTTTTTTAAATACATTTTGTGATTCCTCTCTTCTTCTTCCTCTTCCTGTGAGACTGGTGGGGCGGCGCCCTAGCGCCCCCTATGGACAAGCCGCCACTGATAAAAATGTTTTCCAACCCCCATCACCTGCTTTAGCTGGGATGGGGCTCTTCTACGTCACCAGGATATTCACAGCCCCACTCACCTTGACTTAGGACCTCCTACAGGAAGGAGAGAGCAGAGCACGTGTCAGCTAGTACGAGCTAACCATTAGCATTAGCAACTCTACAACATGGCGGAACATGTTCAAGCTTGTTTTTGCACTTTATTTGCTGCCTCTGGGTTCCATTTTCAAGAAGCATAAAATTGCTTTTCATTGTTTTGCAGATGATCTGCAAATTTATCTGCCATTGCAAGTAGGAGCTGACTCTCTTGCATCACTGACTAATTGCTTGAATGATGTTAAGCAGTGGATGGCCCTCAACTTCTTGAAATTAAATGATGACAAAACTGAAATTGTGGTTTTTGGTTGCCCAGGATCTCCAGAGGCTGTTTCTCGCCTCATGGGTTCTTTGGCACCTTACTGTAAACCCCATGTTAAAAACCTGGGTGTGTTTATTGATGGCTCTTTTAAATTAACAAGGCAAGTCAGTGCAGTGGTTCAGTCCTGTTTCTTCCATTTGAGACAGCTTGCTAAGGTGAAACCCTATCTCCCACCGAATATGTTTGAACAGGTGATCCACCTTTTTATTTCCTGCAGACTTGATTACTGCAACTCCTTGTACTGTGGTCTTGAGCAGTCGTCCATTCACCGGCTTCAATTGGTCCAGAATGCGGCTGCTCGTTTATTAACACACACAGGACGTAGGGAGCACATCACCCCAGTGCTGGAGTCCTTGCACTGGCTTCCCGTATTTTATAGGATCCAGTTTAAACTTCTGTTGTTTGTTTTTAAGTCGCTGAATGGTTCTGCCCCTTCTTATCTATCTGAGCTTTTAGAAGTTCATGCCCCTCCAAGAGCCTTGAGATCTGGCACTCAGAATCTTCTGGTGGTCCCTAGAACGAAGCTGAAGTCCCGTGGTGATCGGGCTTTTTCTGTGGCAGGCCCCAGACTGTGGAACAGACTTCCTGCAAATGTTAGGGCTGCTCAGACTCTGAGTCATTTTAAGATTTTGTTAAAGACGCATTTTTATGAGCTGGCTTTTAATTAGTAACAAATGAGGTGTTTTTTTTTTTTTTTT
>SSNS01001373.1:0-22420 GCA_006937985.1 Aphyosemion australe | reverse complement strand
TTTATATTTTAATTATCATGCCACACCATATATCTAATATTATGAAAAAACATAACAAAATGTACTTTTTAGTTGAGTAAGCACCTTCCTCAGTAGAAATGAGTGCACTGGGGGCAAATGGAGACCCATCCCAGATGACAGCCGAGCCAACCACTACTACAGCAGCTCCAATAGGCAGTGCCAGTCCACGGGGCATCTACATATATGTCTGTGGTTAACATAAAACCCTTGTAAGATTATCTATACACAGGATACATATTTTCTGTCAAAAATGAATGAATGAATGTCCTGGCAGAACTGTGATGTGGTTTTTGTCGTGTACAGTGTGCTTACAAACTCTAACCAACTCTAACAAACTAATGTGTGAGATCATGTATAAAATGATTATCTAACTGCAATCAAACTAATTGGATGGCACACTTGATCTGGATAGGTTTTTGTCTATGACAAACTAAAAAGAAACTAGATTAACTGAATTTGTTGCAGAAATGCTTTTTTAAAGCTGAGCAGAACCATCAGGGTCAGGAGTTTTCAGGTTGATTGATTGACTGATTGATTAAAACGTTTATTTGAACATAAGACAATAACCATAATAAGATGTTTAGATTCACTAACTAACCTGACACAAATATTTCAGGATGCTGGTGGGGGGGCAAACTGGAGCACCCAGAGAAAACCCCCAAACAGCACAAGGAGACATAGAAGTGATTTGGATGGGTGTTTTCTGTGACATAATTCCTTGTGGTGTGTTTATTTATTATTATTTTTTTTTACAGATAATTAGGGATACGTGGCGATGTGTGTCAGGGAAGGGATGGAATTTAGAGTTTTAGTTTCATATGTAACTTCATATATAAGCTTTCATACGTTTATATACATTTTACATCTTATTATAACTTGCGCGATACCCTGATGCACATTTGTATGTCTGTGTCCTTTCTGCTATTTCTTCTTGGAAACCCAGTTTTTTTTGTTTATTTTCATTTTTTAATTGCTGAAGGTTACACTAATAGCCTACTGCCTTTGTGTATTTACCTGCATTATTTTGTCCTATACTCTAAGTGTATGTGCTGCCTTAACGATATCGATAACGATATAACGGGATCGATAAAATCTATTCTCTTCTATTCTTATACATAAACTGATAAGTTAACGGTCGGCCACATGCCAAGAAGTCCATATTCCTAAATAATCAACAAGCGTTAGGCTCATCTATTGCAAAGCTTCCACCCTAAGGGGCTAAGGCTCCTTAATGCCCATTTTTTTTCTGGTTAGTTATATTTTGACTTCATCTCCAAATCTTTTCTCTATCAGAGAAGGTTAAACAAGCCATAAGCTCTGAAACCATTTCAGGGGACAACTGCTCTTTTCCTCCTGTTGGTGACGTTGGAGGGCGGGGCTGAAGTGTTCGTTGAACCTGTACATCCTTTGGTGGTGACTTTAGAGACTCCTCAAATCTTTTGTTTTCCCTTATAGTGTCTCCTAATTTCATCCTCAGTCTGGTTGTGTTGGTGGACTTTGGGACTATGGCTGGTAATTTTAAAGTAGTAGATGGTTTGTCTGCCTTGATTTCTTCAAGAAGTGATACCTTTCGTGTGACTAGATTTAAGGGAAGAGACTCCTCAACTCTTTTGTTTTCCCTTATATTGTCTCCTAGTTTCATCCTCAGTCTGCTTGTGTTGGTGGACTTTGAGACAATAGGTGAAACACATGGTATCTTTTGTGTCACTAAATTTATGGGAGGTTGGGCGACAGCAGGAGAAGGTGGAGGAAGCTGCACTTTTTCTGGTATTGGTTTTAATGTTGCTGAATCCTCGTCCACATTTGCTTCTACATTTGTCATCAGAGTGGCTAAATGGGACTTTGTGGCAGCAGGAGGAACAGGCCTTGGGAGCATTGACTTTGTTGTTGGTGGTAATTTCAGAGGATCCTGCTTGTCCACAATTTCATCTGCCCCTACATTTGTCCTCAGAGTGGTTAAATGGGGCTTTGTGGCAACAGGCCTAGGAAGCATTGATTTATTCTTGGGGGTAATTTTACAAGATCCTGCTTGTACACCGTTTCATTTGCCCCTACATTTGTCCTCTCACTGGTTACGTTGGGTTTTGTGGCGACAGTCGGTTTAATCTCCGGGACCAGTGCCTTTTGTGTTCCTGTTGTTAATTTTACAGAACCTTTGTTTATATTTGCAGACTTTTGTTTCACTGAGTCGTCTGTTTTGGATAAATGATTGCTGTCCTCCTTTTTCATCTGTGGGTCCATATCTTTATATCTGGAGTATTCCTCATCTTGTAATTCCTGCATCAATGTTTCATTACCCCCCGCTAAGTTCTTCTTACTCAAGAACTCTTCAATCCAAATAACCATGTCTTCTTGACTTTCTTCTATTTCAGGTTCTATTTCAGGTTCCTTTGTGGTTTCTTCTATTTCAGGTTCCTTTTTGGTTTCTTCTTGATTTGGTGCTAATTCAGGTAGATTTTCCCGATTAAATCTTCCAAAGACACCAATGTACTCACCACAGTCTGTCCACAGTGTTACATTATGGTTGAGACTTGCAGTAATTACTTTCTGTTCAACAGAATAATATATGACACTGACCAATTTGCAAACTCCAGCGTGCCAAGTTGTTAACAGTGGGGGTGGATGCATAGAAACGGTGGATTCATCGTTGGTTGTAGACGGCCAGTCGTTGGTTTCTACCTCAACACAAAAATCTTTGATATTCCAAACACAAACGTTTCCACTGCTATCACCGGTCAGTAAAGTTCTGTTTTCTTCATTGACTGTCATGCATGTAACTGTTGCCCCATCCTTTTGCACTGCTTTAAATTTTCCCATCACTCCTCCGCTAACTGTAGGAGATAAGGCATAAATGTAGCCGTCTACAGCCATCAACAGTGTGGCTGCACCTTTAGTCCCATCTCTTGCCCTCAAAGATACTATAGGGCCTATATTAAATGTGTCTTTAATCTCCGGTGTACCCTCACTGAGAATTTCACCTCTAGAACATTGTTTCAGGCTCAGCTGTACACAGATTGGTTTAACGTTGAATTTTTCTTTATCTTCGAAGGTATTTACATCCCACATAAGAAGGCTTGCTTCACTGGATATTGCAATCAGATTATCTCCATGGAACTCCATCTTGCAAACATCTTTTAAAAACTTATGCTTCACATACATTCTCCAATCCTTTATAATCCACAATTAAAATTTTGTTTGAGTTCTTTATAGAGATGAACATTTTGCCTTTTCTGCAGACGATGCACATTGCTTTCTTTGGTAATTTAACTGTGTTGGCAGTAAGCTCTTTCCCACTGTGAAAGTTCCACAGTCCGATCCTCAGACAACGTGATGAGTTTGCGTCCAGAATCATCAAACGCGAGGACGGTTTGCCCCACAAGTTCATCTGGGCTGATGCTAAACTGCATGACAGCTTCTCCAGTCAGTAAATCCCACGTCGTCACTTCGCCTTTCTGGCAAACAGAGATAACCTCCTTGAAAACGTCGCTGTAGATTGCTCCACACAGAGGCATGCTGTGGGATGTCAACGTTTCTTGAAAACGATCGGTTCCTCTGCCACACATCTTTGCCATGTCTGTGTTAGTAACAATTAACTCATTGTTATATACATTTAGATACACAGATTTAATTGGGTCACGCTTCAAGTGATCCACGTTACTTCGGACCACACACATATTTTTTGATCTTCAGATACACTGACAATTACATATTCATAAAGATTATAGAGTAGGTGGGAAATTCTTGCTTTATGCTTTGTTATTGTACGAATTAATGTACCTTTGCCGTCATTTGCCCACAACCGCAGATTTCCATCTTCACCACCCGTCTCAAAGCAGTTAACCATTGGGCAATACAGTCCACGGGTAAACGAACCAGTTATACTTTTGGATTTAAATGTAATTATCGTGTACTGGGGATCTGAAGAACTGAGGGGATATGGAGAATTGAATTTCTCTGAGAATTTAACTTGAGCCATAGTTTTTCCTGAAAGCCAACAGACAAGAAATGAATTAATCTGTGGGACGAACTGCACCTGAGAACACCAGTCATTAAAAGCTGACAATTTGAAATATAGAAAGCCTTTTTCTCGGTTCTTTAACAGGGATGAAAGTCTTATCGATGGATAATGCGTTAAAGATACTTCATCAAACATCTTTTTGCAGAAAAGTCGGTGTTCAATGACTTCAGAGTAAAAAATATAAATGTCTCCTCTTTTATCTCCCAGTGCAAGAATCCCTTTTCGAATTGCACACCAATATGACATAGTTGTAAACTCTTCCTCCAATAAACTTTATCTTAAACTGCTTATTAATATCTGAACAATCATAGAAAAACACCTCTTTGTGCTGTAGACACGGCCAGGGTTGCCAGATTGGGCGGGTTTCCGCCCAATTGGGTTTCTTTTAGTTACACCTGGCGGGGAAAAAATGCATTGGGCGGGTGGATGAAAATTGGGCTGCTTTTGCCCACATTTGGCGGTTTTTTAATATTGTGAAAACAGCACAACACCCTCTGATTTTATGGTGGAAAAATAAAATAAAAATCTAATTAATAAATAAATTGACAATAACAGATAAAAAAATCTGAAATGTTTGACATTAGTTGTGTTATTTTATTTGGCAACTCACCGTGAGTCACGTTGAGTTGTTTACACTGACGTCACGGTCCACAACGTCGGCGTAAAAAGTTTAGCTAGCAGAGGCACTGAAGCTACGCTGCGTAGAAGCCAAAGACTTTATATATAAGAGGTAGAAGCTAAAGCTGAAAACTTTTGAAACATGCCAAAGTGGGGAAAACCCAAGAAATTGTACAGGAAGGAATGGGAGAGTGACTAAAAACCTGGATCGGGCCGAGCCCAGATGACTCTAAAGCTCGTTGCAGGTACTGTAAAACAGATATAAGAGCTTGTTTGCAATGTTTTTCATTGCCTTTGTGATTATTTTACGGGTTTACACCGGTGTCTGGCAACTTCGTGGATTGGGCTGGTTATTTTTGGATTGGGCGGGTTTTCAGCTGTGATTGGGCTAGAGACTGTGAATTTCATCTGGCAACACTGGACACGGCTATTTCCAATCATTCGGGTATATACACCATGTCGTGAACAATCATTTCCTGTTCATTGCAATAAGAAGTCATTGGTTGTTCTCTGTTTTTGAGAGGAAATGTTTTTGCGTTTTTAAAATCGTCTGTCCAAACCTTCAAATTCCCATCTAGAGTGATAGAAAAGTACTCACTTTCTTGGTAAGTCCTTATGTCGTCAATAAAATTGAACTGAGAATATAAATCTGGCTTTAAGGGGCGGTGAGCGATTTTCACAATTTTTTTACTGTGTCGAGCTTCACGGGTTAAAAGCTTCCTGGATACAGCTTCTTTTCTTGAAAAATCTCTGTTTTCTGCCCCCGTTCATGCAAAAAACTTAAAAACTCTCACACGTTGACAGTTTGTTTGCATTTGGTATCAGTTTTTAAAAAGAGTTTCTGTATATCATCTCTACTCAATTTATCATCAATCTTTTCAATTATATCACAAAATTTCTCTGCATTCACGCCCTCGAATGTTGGGTCTTCTTTTGTAAATAATTCCTGAAGTTTATCCAATTTTTCACTGTCGAAATTTTTTTCTGATATGTCATTAATCTCCTTGTAAATATCCTGTGTTTTTGCTTCCAAAGCCTTAATACGATTAAAATTCTCATCATTTGTAAACTTAAATGAATTCTTCTCACAGAAATCTGTAATGCTGAACAGGGTTATTATCGTAAACGAAAACTAACGAAATAACAAAAACTAGAATTAAAAAAAAATTTCGTTAACTGAAATAAAAATAAAAACAAATTTAAAATAAAAAACTGAAACTAACTGAAACTGTAATGAGCGTTAACAAAACTAACTAAAACTAACTGAATTTATAGAGAAAATTAACTTCGTTTTCGTATTTATGTTTTATTCTAATTCCGGTAGTAGTTTTTTTTGTGCGCGCGTGCCACAACAGACGGCTCGTCAGTCAACATCGAGCGTCATGTCGGCAATAGCTGGGAGGAAGTGACAGGCAGTGTTGTACATGAATGTGTTCATTAAACGATCGTTTGTGAACTGAACTCGCTTGTATTTTGCCTGACGAACGCTAAAGTGAGCGCGCTCATTCTGGCGTGTGTGAACAGGTTTATGAACAGCATTCCCTCGTAGTTTGTGAGCTCCAAATCTCCACCGAGCTAAAGTAGCTAAGGCTAAAACCCAGCCAAAACCTTCTAAAACAGCCTGTGAATCATAGACTTTATAAAAAGTAGACCCTGAAATTGTGGCCGCCATAGGGAATAGCGCTCGGTGTGGCGTCTACTCTTCAATTTCTATGCTGTGGAGGCCGGACCTCTTGGTGCGTTCAATTTACCTCGGAGAACATACAACTGCACATAACATCGATTTTAGATGCACCCGAACAAGTTTATCTTGTAAAATAAACACGTTTCCACCACAGCTACTATTGTTATTACAAGAAGCTGCTATGTTGAACCTCAAAGTTGGATTCAAAAGCATTTTCTGACTTAGGGGGGTGTTCCAGTTCATTATTTCTACTCGGAAGTTAGAATTTTGTTACTCTGCCATATCTTTGATACTTACCTGGAATGTATAGTAGCTCACCTGTTCTAGCTGAATACATTTTTGAAAAACTATGATGATTTTCTGGGATTTTTTTTTACACACAGCAATTATCTATGCTTTTATTCATTCTTGTCCCTGATATGTAACTAATATTACAAAAAAGACTAAAACTATAACTGAAACTAATAAAAACTAAACTGAAACTAAGCATTTTCAAAAAATAAAAACTAAACTAAAACTAAAAAACAAGTTGTAAAAACGTATTAAAACTAAATAGAATTAAAAATTTTACGTAAAAACTAAATAAAAATAAAAACTAATAAAAAATGCAAAACTATTAAAACCTTGATGCTGAACATCTTGTCTTCTCGGGGAAAGCCAAAGTATGTCTGTCTCCTTTGCAATCTCATTAACTAATGAGCTGTAAAGCCTATGCTAGCATAGGAGAGCATTCAATGATGTGATCACTTGATGACGTCACGAACTGAATCACGTGGTGACGCACGTGTCAAGAGCAGACTTGTCGTGCCCCCCTCCTGACCTCGGCAGGCGGTGTCGGTACCAGATCTGCTCGGGTGCAAGATTGGCTCGGGGTCCTTCGCCTGCCGATGACGTAAAACTAGTTGATTGGCTGGACCGTAAAGCTTACGGAAGTGACGTTATCACGTTACGTTGGTCCACACAAAATCGTGGTAAAAAGTCCTTAGTCCTTTTTTGTTGGAAAGATGGACAACTTTTACAAAGAAATCCATCATTACCTTTTAAATGGGACATCACAGCCTGCCTCTCAACATCCCGAGAGCAGAAAGGCCACCATTCGAAAGGCATCGAAAAGTTACACAATTAATAGTAAGTATATGATTGTGACTTAATGTTGATTTTTAGCGACCATTTACACTTGCAACATATGAATACCATTGTGTTTCTGGAGCTCCATGTATATATAATGCAGCCAGTTGTGCTTAAGCTCTAAACGAATGTTTTATTTTCCTGGTGCATTAGATGAACACTTATATTACAACTACCAGGGCAAGCTCCGTTTGGTGGTGTTTCAGTCACAAATCTGCGATGTATTGAAGACTTGCCACGAACCTTGGTAGTGGGGGTCATCCTGGCAGACGCCGTACAGTTAAAAGTTATCAGCATCCTACCACTGGAAGACTTTACGCAAGGATGTCAATAAATGGGTGACAGTTTTGATTTGTTTTTTTATTTAGTTGTTCTTTCAGACGAAAATTGGGCAACTCTGATGAAAATAAAGAAATAAATAAAACATACAGTGCTGCCACCAGTTAAACCAGCACTAATATACAACATATACTGGTAACTTATATGCTGTTTTATTTTCAGCTGAGTATGCTCATTTGGAACTGGCCATTACATCTAAATAGTTCTATGTAAATTGTGATATATTTTATTTGGTGTCATCACTACATTGCTCCAAATAACCTGATATGTGTCATAAAATGAACCAAAATTAATATAATATTCTTTTTAATAGGTTGATGAGTGTCCCCACTGTCATCAGCATAAAAAGGTAAAGACAGTTGCACCTGTCCTTCACCCAATCCAANGTTTCCGCCCAATTGGGTTTCTTTTAGTTACACCTGGCGGGGAAAAAATGCATTGGGCGGGTGGATGAAAATTGGGCTGCTTTTGCCCACATTTGGCGGTTTTTTAATATTGTGAAAACAGCACAACACCCTCTGATTTTATGGTGGAAAAATAAAATAAAAATCTAATTAATAAATAAATTGACAATAACAGATAAAAAAATCTGAAATGTTTGACATTAGTTGTGTTATTTTATTTGGCAACTCACCGTGAGTCACGTTGAGTTGTTTACACTGACGTCACGATCCACAACGTCGGCGTAAAAAGTTTAGCTAGCAGAGGCACTGAAGCTACGCTGCGTAGAAGCCAAAGACTTTATATATAAGAGGTAGAAGCTAAAGCTGAAAACTTTTGAAACATGCCAAAGTGGGGAAAACCCAAGAAATTGTACAGGAAGGAATGGGAGAGTGACTAAAAACCTGGATCGGGCCGAGCCCAGATGACTCTAAAGCTCGTTGCAGGTACTGTAAAACAGATATAAGAGCTTGTTTGCAATGTTTTTCATTGCCTTTGTGATTATTTTACGGGTTTACACCGGTGTCTGGCAACTTCGTGGATTGGGCTGGTTATTTTTGGATTGGGCGGGTTTTCAGCTGTGATTGGGCTGGAGACTTCAATTTCAATTTCATCTGGCAACACTGGACACGGCTATTTCCAATCATTCGGGTATATACACCATGTCGTGAACAATCATTTCCTGTTCATTGCAATAAGAAGTCATTGGTCGTTCTCTGTTTTTGAGAGGAAATGTTTTTGCGTTTTTAAAATCGTCTGTCCAAACCTTCAAATTCCCATCTAGGGTGATAGAAAAGTACTCACTTTCTTGGTAAGTCCTTATGTCGTTGATGAAATTGAACTGAGAAAATAAATCTGGCTTTAAGGGGCGGTGAGCGATTTTCACAATTTTTTTTACTGTGTCGAGCTTCACGGGTTAAAAGTTTCCTGGATACAGCTTCTTTTCTTGAAAAATCTCTGTTTTCTGCCCCCGTTCATGCAAAAAACTTAAAAACTCACACGTTGACAGTTTGTTTGCATTTGGTATCAGTTTTTAAAAAGAGTTTCTGTATATCATCTCTACTCAATTTATCATCAATCTTTTCAATTATATCACAAAATTTCTCTGCATTCACGCCCTCGAATGTTGGGTCTTCTTTTGTGAATAATTCCTGAAGTTTATCCAATTTTTCACTTGAAATTTTTTTCTGATATGTCATTAATCTCCTTGTAAATATCCTGTGTTTTTGCTTCCAAAGCCTTAATACGATTAAAATTCTCATCATTTGTGAACTTAAACGAATTCTTCTCACAGAAATCTGTAATGCTGAACATCTTGTCTTCTCGGGGAAAGCCAAAGTATGTCTGTCTCCTTTGCAATCTCATTAACTAATGAGCTGTAAAGCCTATGCTAGCATAGGAGAGCATTCAATGATGTGATCACTCGATGACGTCTTGAACTGAATCACGTGGTGACGCACGTGTCAAGAGCAGACTCGTCGTGCCCCCCTCCTCCCCTCGGCAGGCGGTGTCGGTACCAGATCTGCTCGGGTGCAAGATTGGCTCGGGGTCCTTCGCCTGCCGATGACGTAAAACTAGTTGATTGGCTGGACCGTAAAGCTTACGGAAGTGACGTTATCACGTTACGTTGGTCCACACAAAATTGTGGTAAAAAGTCCTTAGTCCTTTTTTGTTGGAAAGATGGACAACTTTTACAAAGAAATCCATCATTACCTTTTAAATGGGACTTATCACAGCCTGCCCATCGCCTCTCAACATCCCGAGAGCAGAAAGGCCACCATTCGAAAGGCATCGAAAAGTTACACAATTAATAGTAAGTATATGATTGTGACTTAATGTTGATTTTTAGCGACCATTTACACTTGCAACATATGAATACCATTGTGTTTCTGGAGCTCCATGTATATATAATGCAGCCAGTTGTGCTTAAGCTCTAAACGAATGTTTTATTTTCCTGGTGCATTAGATGAACACTTATATTACAACTACCAGGGCAAGCTCCGTTTGGTGGTGTTTCAGTCACAAATCTGCGATGTATTGAAGACTTGCCACGAACCTTGGTAGTGGGGGTCATCCTGGCAGACGCCGTACAGTTAAAAGTTATCAGCATCCTACCACTGGAAGACTTTACGCAAGGATGTCAATAAATGGGTGACAGTTTTGATTTGTTTTTTTATTTAGTTGTTCTTTCAGACGAAAATTGGGCTACTCTGATGAAAATAAAGAAATAAATAAAACATACAGTGCTGGTCCACCAGTTAAACCAGCACTAATATACAACATATACTGGTAACCACTTGTGCTGGTATATGCTGTTTTATTTTCAGCTGAGTATGCTCATTGGAACTGGCCATTACATCTAATTAGTTCTATGTAAATTGTGATATATTTTATTTGGTGTCATCACTACATTGCTCCAAATAACCTGATATGTGTCATAAAATGAACCAAAATTAATATAATATTCTTTTTTATAGGTTGATGAGTGTCCCCGCTGTCAGCAGCATAAAAAGGTAAAGACAGTTGCACCTGTCCTTCACCCAATCCAAATTCTGGAAGCATGGAGTGTTCTTGGAATAGATTTGATTGGTCCCCTTCCTACCACCGCAAAGGACAAAAGGTTCATAAAATTTTGTGTTAAATATGTAACTCTTTGAAGTTGGTAAATGCAAATAGTTTAGACAAAACAGAGAACATGACATTCATGCAATGTATGTTTTGAAAAATCTGCTTTATATGTTCCAGGTTTATTCTTATAGCCACAGATCTTCCCAAGGTGGGTTGTGGCAAAATCCCTCTACACTAAAACTGCAACTGAAGTGTCCAAAAAAATTGTCAATATTCTTCTTGATTTTGGACTGGTAGAGAGGATCATTACTGATTAAGGACGGGAATTTGTAAATGAGGTACAATCAGGTACTTTCAAGCCATGTATTAGCAACATAGGTTATTTGTAATGAATAATACTGTATTCTTTAAGGTGTACACTAATGTGTCTGCAG
The DNA here is from genome assembly GCA_006937985.1 of Aphyosemion australe. Lineage (NCBI taxonomy): Eukaryota > Metazoa > Chordata > Actinopteri > Cyprinodontiformes > Nothobranchiidae > Aphyosemion > Aphyosemion australe. The sequence continues at coordinate 11,169 of SSNS01001373.1, read as the reverse complement.
GTCAATTGTGGTGTTTTTGAGGCTTTGAATGTGAAACACTGCATTACATCAGCCTACCATCCCCAAGCCAATGGACAGGATGAGCACACCAACCAAAATATAAAGACAGCGCTTGCCAAATACTGTGGGGAGGAACAAAATGATTGGGACATCCATTTAAGGGGAATTGTGGCAGGGATCAACACATCTAAACAGGTAATATTATTTACCAATGTGTGATGGAACCTTATTCATCAACATAGACTGTAAAATGTTATTGATCTTATCTTTTAACAGAGATCAACCAAGTACACACCATGGTAACCCAAATTAGTTGATTTTACTCGCAAATTGCGAGGAAACCCGTTGCCTTATACCACTTTAGTTTTTCCACAAGCTGAAACTAAATGTTTTTAGTTTAACTAACATGGAATCTTAAGTTTATCCACAAGCTGAAACTAAATATTTTTAGTTTAACTAACATGGAATATTAAGTTTATCCGCAAGCTGAAACTAAATATTTTTAGTTTAACTAACATGGAATATTAAGTTTATCTGCAAGCTGAAACTAAATATTTTTAGTTTAAACTAACATGGAATATTAAGTTTATCCACAAGCTGAAACTAAATATTTTTAGTTTAAATAACATAGAAGATTAACTTTTTATACAAGCTGAAACTTAATACTTTTAGCTGTATTAATATAACCTGAATTTTCACATTCATATTTTTTGTGTGTGTAGTCAAAATTATTAAATAACAAGCTATTACTTGTTATTGGTACTTACTAAAAAAATTACAATTAGTGTATTTTCCTCTAACAAAATAACTTTATGAATTATAAAAAACATTGTTACAATGAAATTGGATAGAAAAAAAATCTTCAAATGCTCCAATGCATTTTATTTTAAAGAAAAAGCCACAACAAAGCCAATGCAGAAAAGTCAGTGTTCAATGACTTCAGAGTAAAAAATATAAATGTCTCCTCTTTTATCTCCCAGTGCAAGAATCCCTTTTCGAATCGCACACCAATATGACATAGTTGTAAACTCTTCCTCCAATAAAAAGTACTTTATCTTAAACTGCTTATTAATATCTGAACAATCATAGAAAAACACCTCTCTTTGTGCTGTAGACACGGCTATTTCCAATCATTCGGGTATATACACCATGTACTTTCAAGCCATGTATTAGCAACATAGGTTATTTGTAATGAATAATACTGTATTCTTTAAGGTGTACACTAATGTGTCTGCAGGTCAATCGTGGTATTTTTGAGGCTTTGAATGTAAAACACTGCATTACATCAGCCTACCATCCTCAAGCCAATGGACAGGATGAGTGCACCAACCAAAATATGAAGACAGCGCTTGCCAAATACTGTGGGGAGGATCAAAATGATTGGGACATCCATTTAAGGGGAATTGTGGCAGGGATCAACACATCTAAACAGGTAATATTATTTAAGAATGTGTGATGGAACCTTATTCATCAACATAGACTGTAAAATGTTATTCATCTTATCTTTTAACAGAGATCAACCAAGTACACACTCTTAACCCGAATTAGTTGATTTTACTCGCAAATTGCGAGGAAACCCGTTGCCTTATACCACTTTAGTTTTTCCACAAGCTGAAACTAAATATATTTAGTTTAACTAACATGGAATATTAAGTTTATCCACAAGCTGAAACTAAATAGTTTTAGTTTAAATAACATAGAAGATTAACTTTTTATACAAGCTGAAACTTATTACTTTTAGCTGTATTAATATAACCTGAATTTTCACATTCATATTTTTTGTGTGTGTAGTCAAAATTATTAAATAACAAGCTACTTGTTATTGGTACTTACTAAAAAAATTACAATTAGTGTATTTTCCTCTAACAAAATAACTTTATGAATTATAAAAAACATTGTTACAATGAAATTGGATAGAAAAGAAAATCTTCAAATGCTCCAATGCATTTTATTTTTAAGAAAAAGCCACAACAAAGCCAATGCAGAAAAGTCGGTGTTCAACGACGTCAGAGTAATATAAATGTCTCCTCTTTTATCTCCCAGTGCAAGAATCCCTTTTCGAATCGCATACCAATATGACATAGTTGTAAACTCTTCCTCCAATAAACAGTACTTTATCTTAAACTGCTTATTAATATCTGAACAATCATAGAAAAACACCTCTCTTTGTGCTGTAGAAACGGCTATTTCCAATCATTCGGGTATATACACCATGTCGTGAACAATCATTTCCTGTTCATTGCAATAAGAAGTCATTGGTCGTTCTCTGTTTTTGAGAGGAAATGTTTTTGCGTTTTTAAAATCGTCTGTCCAAACATTCAAATTCCCATCTAGAGTGATAGAAAAGTACTCACTTTCTTGGTAAGTCCTTATGTCGTCGATGAAATTTAATTGAGAATATAAATCTGGCTTTAAGGGACGGTGAGCGATTTTCACAATTTTTTTTACTGTGTTGAACTTCACGGGTTCAAAGTTTCCTGGATACAGCTTCTTTTCTTGAAAAATCTCTGTTTTCTGCCCCCGTTCATGCAAAAAACTTAAAAACTCACACACATTGACAGTTTGTTTGCATTTGGTATCAGTTATTAAAAAGAGTTTCTGTATATCATCTCTACTCAATTTATCATCAATCTTTTCAATTATATCACAAAATTTCTCTGCATTCACACCCTCGAATGTTGGGTCTTCTTTTGTAAATAATTCCTGAAGTTTATCCAATTTTTCACTGTCGAAATTTTTTTCTGATATGTCATTAATCTCCTTGTAAATATCCTGTGTTTTTGCTTCGAAAGCCTTAATACGATTAAAATTCTCATCATTTGTAAACTTAAACGAATTCTTCTCACAGAAATCTGTAATGCTGAACATCTTGTCTTCTCTGGGAAAGCCAAAGTATGTCTGTCTCCTTTGCAATCTCATTAACTAATGAGCTGTAAAGCCTATGCTAGCATAGGAGAGCATTTAATGACGTGATCACTTGATGACGTCAAGAACTGAATCACGTGGTGACCAAGGGGGAACCCGTCTGGCCCAGAAATGAGGCAAACACGGAAGTGGCAAAAATTGCAGTTCTCCCCTCATCCACTGGGGGTGGGTCCAGAAGTGAGCAAATCCCCATTGAGTCCCATGTTAAAAATGAAAAAAAGGTCTTTGCAGCCTGGTTCAATTTTCCATTTTGTGTTTAATAGGTCTAGTTAATAGTCCTGACAACTCTGAGGGGGGGTGGATTTTTTTGTAACACTTTTGTTTAGGTGTAATAAAATGCTTGAAATTATGAATAATTAGATTTGATTGACAGGAAGCATGAGCGTCAGAGCAAGCGTCAGAACTAGCTTCAGAGCTAGCATAAGCAGCTAGCTCCAAGGAAGGCCTCAGCCTCACGTTAATAGATGTTCGGCCATTTCGACTCTCTGAACTTTAGTTGTGTTTTCTGCGTGTTCGTGTTTGGATGTTAATAATGGAAATATTTGGACAAAGAGGGAAAGCTGTGGAATTATTTGCACCAAGAGTCCATACAAGAAGTCTCTGCTTCATTTTTATCAGTAAGTAAAATTATATTTCTGTACTTTATTTCGCTGGTTGAATGGGGGAAGATGCTTTGTGTTTAACATAACACTGCTTGGTCAAAGATGGGTTGAAATATAACGTGTTCGTGGGGCTGGCTGGGTACCATAACTCGAGCTAGGTAAGCTAAACGAGGCTAGCTGAGGCTTCGGGACGAAGATCCACGAAGTCATCGCCGCAGAATGGAGGTTTGCCGAGTTTGGGCAACGTGCCTCTCCTTTTACAAGCAGCGGCCTGCGATCAGAGATCCGCGAATGTGCTGCTTAATCATTGTGGAGGCACTCAGTCCAGCGAGGCGGGCGCCCTCTACACACAAGCAGCCGCACACTCCCTTCTCCCGAGGGAGCTGGGACGTGCGACTGCTTGGCTACCGTCTGAGGCTGTGGTTGTAGCCTGTGGAACTCTCTGAGGGAGACTACAGAAACAATTGAGCTGTTTGAGCTGATCTCGTTACACTTTGGAGTCGCTCAACCGCGTTTCTCTCGCTAAAAGCGCCCGAAAAACTTCACTAGCTTCCAGTTAGCCTGCAGCTAAGGTCCCGGAGCGTGACATCATGTAAGCAGCCAGCGCGCACGGTTCCGATCGCAGCGGCCTGAGGCTCTGCTTGTATTTTTACAGTCCATACAGCTCCACAGACGACCAACGCTGCTGCCTCGCATGGAAGCCAGACAGCTGTGTGGTTCGCTGTCTCAGTTCTCCATCTTAGCTTCGTGTGTTAGCTCAGTTTAGCTTGCTACATTGGTTTTGTTATCGCCAACCCTCACTGCCCCACCCTCAGCTCCACCTCTTTTCCCATTTATGGATTGTCTGGGCGTGAAGAGGCGTGTGTCACGGCCAAAATGGAGGCGGTGGGAACGTCCCATTTTGAATCATTCTGAATATGTATTATCAAATGGGCGGGCTATCTCCATAGATTTATATGTCGATGGTCAGAACCAAACAGGGTGAAGCTGCTTTTAAACTATCCTGATAGATGGATCAGCTTCCTTATGACCTCAAATGTGCCCCAACTCAAGTAACTTTTAAATCAAAATGAAAAACATTGTCTTTGAATAAATGTTGCTTATGCTGCACCTTCTGCACAGTAACGGTTCAGACTTTATATTTGTCTTTTGTATTTATTTTGTCATTTAATCTAGTTTTATTAGTGTATTTTCAATTAGATTTTAAAATCTACTGTTCTACTGTCACTTTTTTTTATTTAAGCTAAAGTCGACTGTTTTATGTTTTTGCTTTTCTTCTAAACAGCTCATTGAGTTGCCTTTATGTAGGAAATGTCCTATAAAAAAATAAAAGTAAATAAAGCTGCATTGCCATATATTTTGTTAGTATTCTTCCAACTGCAGGAAATAAAATCTCAGCCAGAGTGGCAGTTTTATTTTGAAAATCAAACCGGATGTGGTTTGTGATCCAACTAAATTTTAACACACAATTCAGTTTAACACCGAGGGACAGGAGGACGGCCACCAGAGAAGGAGTTAAAGGAAAAGTTCGCTTTTTTAGACATTAAGTTTTATGTGTTCCTTTGCCCACCCAGTGCTCTGTAACCTTTGACCCATTTCACACACACACCCCTGCTCAGAGATTCTCAAGAGAGAAGTGATTCATAAACGTAGTTCTGGCTAGTTTTGGGGGTACTGTATCTGCGCCGTTTAGCCTCACAAAAGGATTAGCCTCTGAAAGCATGGCTAATTTACATCTCACAAACAAAGCTGGGTAAATTTACAACGTCACATTACAACGGGACTACTTTTTGTCATTCATATCCCTGCGCCGCTCACCACAGCGATAGAACAGCGTCGCGTCTGGCTGCTAATCCTAGCTGTATGAGTGAAACAACAACTTCTAAAGTCACTTAAAAGTAGTTTTTCTTAAATATATCGAGCCATGGTGCGTACTTGCAGTTTCCCGGGTTGTAACAATAAGGATGTTACAGGATCACCTTTTCGGTTTGACACTTTTCCTGCTAAGGACGTTTCTCTAAGGCATCATGGCTTTTAGCAATCGGCTACTCCAAGGATACTCGGCTGGAACGAGTCAAAACCTTTCGTTTGTGCAGTGCACACTTCAAAGAGGATGATTACATCAGGAAAAAGTTCGGGAAAAGTGAAAGACTGTTTTTGAAGAGTTCGGCCGTACCAGAAATCTGGGTAAGTTTTGTTTTNCTCCCAGTGAAACATGAATCAAACCAGATCCACATCTGTGATCACTACATCTCAGTGAGATGTTTAAGCTTTTATAAATAGTTTAAATGTCGTTGCTCGACAGATGTGAGAGGAACGAGGATGCAGAAGGTTGTTTTTTATTGGTTCAAGAAGAGACTTGTTGTAGTTCAGAGACTTCCTCCTCCTCCACCCTTTGCTTCAGTTCCAGCAGCAGCCAGACCTGTTGGACTGGAATCCAGTCAGAGGAGGGAAGATGTTAGAGAAGTTGTCCAGCTACAGAGTCTGAAGGTTCAGATGTGCTTTATCTAGCAAAGCTTTTAGAAGAGAAGACAAAATCATTCACCAGCATTCACATCTACATTTATTACATCTCAGCCATGCAAACCCTCAGGTTAGACACTTAGAAACAGCTTTTTCCTGGTTCTGCTTGTAGTCTAGAAGCTCTGAGAGCAGGTGTGAAAGTCTAGGTGTTGTAGCTCTAGAAGCAGCTGTGATCAAAGATGGTCAGGATGAAAACAAATGTGTGGAAGGAGCCTTTAACTGAATGCTGAAGCAGAAGTTGTCATGTGAAGCTGCTTCAGCCTTGTAGACATGAAGCAGTCAAAGTAAATGTTTGTGTAGCAGGATCATTTCCTCTGATGAAGCAGACGCTGGTGTCAGTGAACTCCAACACTTTCATCTAGAGTCTGTTCAGAGAACACAGCTGTTACTGTTACCACAGCACATCTGCTCCATTCACAACATCTGGATAACAACTGTGTAGATGTGAACAGACAGTGATAGTTGATAGAAGACAGACTACAGAGGACATGTCCAAAGATCAGTCCACCCTGATGACCTGAGAAGGTGGAGCCTGTCTCCTCCTGGACCTGTCCCAACTGGAGGACGTCCAGCAAACTGGAGGAAGTGAAAATATTTATTGATCTTTGCCTCAAACACACTTGATGTGTGTGTGTCCAGGATCAGTTCAGAACAACATTTAGTCGATGATTTCTGTTCCTGTTTATTGGCGTCAATGAAAAACTCCACTTTGATTCTTTTCAGCGCCGGCGTTCCAGACAGGATGAAGACAACATTCCCATCAGATCTCCTAAATGGTTCCCGTGCAGACTCCAGGATGAAGAGGAACTCTTCTGGGCTCCAATCATATTTTCATGTTGACAGATTGAAGTGATCAGAACAATAAATCCTAGCTGTTACTCAGGTTCATCACATTATTACTGGAGTTTCACACATGATGTTCATCTAACAGAGTTTCAACGTAAATAGAAAAGCTAGAAGATTCAATCTGTATCTGGAGATAAAAGACAGAAAACATTTAACAGCTTTTCTGGTTTTAACATCAACTGATCATCAGTTCACAGAAAATGGAGGAAAAAAGTCTCAGTTCATTCCTGAAAAAGCTCCTATGGAGCTGCACTTATTGACTTATTTAGAGTTTAGATTTTTCTACATGTTGTTGTTCAAGTTTTACATTTAAATTATTGATCATTTCAAGTTTTTCCCACAGATAAAAACATAGAAGCAGCAGATGTTGCTCTAAAATCCAGAAAAATAAAAACATCAACTCCAAACATTCATCATCATGATCCAGTCAGAGTCTCTTTCTACACAAACTGCTGCTTCAGCCTCTGAGGATCATCAGGACTCAGCTCATCTTCTCTCCTGGTCAAAGATCATCATGACTCCCACCTGTAGAGAGAAGAAGAGAGGAGGTGACTTCCTGTTTCCAGACTCTCTCCATCAGCTGTCAGTCAGTGATGCAGCACATCCTCCATCAGCAGCAGCTTCCTTTCAGCTCTCATGTTAACGTGTTGGAGTGAAGCTCACACACCTGCAGAGACGTTTAGCATCAAGTGTGTTTCCTCTGCAGGTGTGACTCCAGTCCACAGTGGAAACAAACAGCTGAGAGTCCTGAAGGCTTCATTACTGCACAAACACTGTAGTGATGATTTACTGCTGTTACATGTCAGCTGCTGCTCCATTTAAACACACACACTCTCATCTGCTTCTGACACATCAGCTGACTCAAACATGGAGGCTGTCCCTGAACACATGTGGACCAGACAGACTAATGACAGAAGGACAGCTGGACAGATGTGCTGAGTGGACTTCAGCAGAGGTTCTGCTCTGTAGAAAGACCACATGGCTCCTAAATGGAAGCCTGCTTTCTGAAATCAGAGCCAGTGATTTACAGGCTGCAGTCAGACTGATCTCAGAGCTGTGACAAAGATCAAAGTGATCAGCTGTTTCCTGTTGAAATGAGACAACAAACAGTCTGAGATCAGATCTGATGGAGACACTTTGATGAATGAGGACCACTGTCTCTATACATGTTGAAGGCTGTCAGCTGGAATCCAGCTTGATCTCCTGGAGACATGAACACAACAACAACACTCATCTTCACATCAACACAACAAGCTTCTGGCTCTTCTGATTGGCTGATTGTTGTCCAATCATCAAGCCTGNTGGCTTTTAGCAATCGGCTACTCCAAGGATACTCGGCTGGAACGAGTCAAAACCTTTCGTTTGTGCAGTGCACACTTCAAAGAGGATGATTACATCAGGAAAAAGTTCGGGAAAAGTGAAAGACTGTTTTTGAAGAGTTCGGCCGTACCAGAAATCTGGGTAAGTTTTGTTTTAAAAAAATTATTTATTCCGCTATGTCTGCCGTATTCATGCAATCATCTTCGCATTTTAGCGCATTATTTATGCAATCATCTTTACACCGATGGTTGATCATAGACTGCAGTAGCTTTGTCAACAATCTGTGTTGATGTGTGTGTTTTGTGTAGCAAATGCAATTCTTCATCCGTGTACTCTGGCTCATAAAGATATCCTAGTAGTAAAATAAGTTTCTTCTTCATCTGATATAGTGTTAAAATGAAATTCGTCATCAGATGAGACGGAGTCTGACATGTTTTCGGCATTCGGCAGTGAAACAGCTGACATACGAAGCGCTGTTTAATATCCGCGGTGAGCGGCGCAGGGATACGAATGACAAAAACTAGTTCCGTTGTAATGTGACGTTGTAAATTTACCCAGCTTTGTTTGTGAGATGTAAATTAGCCATGCTTTCAGAGGCTAATCCTTTTGTGAGGCTAAACGGCGCAGATACAGTACCCCCGAAACTAGCCAGAACTACGTTTGTGAATCACTTCTCTCCTGAGAATCTCTGAGCAGGGGTGTGTGTGTGAAATGGGTCAAAGGTTACAGAGCACTGGGTAGGCAAAGGAACACATAAAACTTAATGTATAAAAAAGCAAACTTTTCCTTTAAGACTGTGTGTGTCCAAATAACATCAGTCAGAGTTTCTTCACCAAAATCAACTTTTTTTGCTGATAACCTGTATAAATGAGTGCCTAATAGTGCTGGAGACATGTAGTCATTATTTTGGTGCATTTTCTTCAAAAACTCAAAATTCAGCCTAAAAACGTCAGGCTAGCACCATCTTCAGCTCACAACTAGGCAACACGTCGATTTTGAGTCTGTTTGAATAATTTTTTTTCTTTCGTATTAAAAGTAAATTAACTAACATTCTTGTTTTCTACACCACCACATCTCGTCTTTCTGGATAGTCATCGGCTATGACTGAAAATCATCTTCCTCACTACCACCATCCAACTGTGTGTCCTGTCTGCCTACAATTATTATAATAAATGCTGTACGCATTTAACAAGTTCTCTGTGCTGCCAAAATGTCTCATTTTAATTCCAGTTTTGTTTACACACACACGCACGCACACACACACATTGTTAAAGGAAGAAAGGTCATTGACCCTTTGTCTATAGACTATAAGCCCAACAAAGTATCTCCTAGGAAACAACATTAGTATGTTTATGCACCGTACTCCTGCTCGACTAGCAGGTGCATTCCCTAGCCATAATAACTTTTGCCCAAAGAAGAAAACATTGTGTTTTGCAGCCCCTTCAACAAAATGATCCAAGGACATTTCAAGTCTCTTCTAGTCTAAAAACATATTTCTCTATTTTCAGCAACACCTAAATCCTCTCTCTTTACAAGATGTTTAAAATTAATGACTCCTGCTGGATTATTTTAGTCATGAATCTAAAGGACTTGAATGCTTGATTAATCATGAATCTTTTTAATGTTGAAAATGCATTTGCTTAGATTTGAGTAACTGTGATAACAAGATAAAGTTTTGGTTTGACTTTAATAATATTACACTATTTTCATCTATCATTCCACACTAGAAAGATGATTATTAATACACACATTCATTCATTTTAGCTTCTCATTTAAAGTCTGAGAAAATGGAGTGTTTGGGGTAACGGCTTGAAAAAATACTAAGCTCTGATTGGTCAGAAGCTCCTTCCTTGTTCCTAGTAAGACAGAACAGTCCTGAATCCTGCAGATTCGAATCCAACACTCAAAGAGTAAGGACATTACAACTCATTCTGCAGGATGAGTTTACCACGAAGCTACTTACGTCTCTAGGAGCCAAACCAGGTTTTTGGAGCGAAGCTCTAGCTTTAGAAAAACTTTTCTAAAGAACTGTTAAGAACCAACCACACATTATTCCATCTGGTGTTAGAATACTATCACACTTTGCTGTTATTAATATCATCATGTTGTGCTTCCATGGATCCTTCTAAAGCAGATCTGCAGCCATCATCTAGTTTTCTCAGCAGAACAAGAACATTTAGTCTCTGATCACAAACTCTAAACCTGATGCTGACTGAGCTTTAGAGGCTGCTGCTACTTCATGTTGGACTTGTTTCTTTCATGTTTCTGACACAAATCCTTCACAACTCAAGTTTTCTAGCTCCCATCAGAACTTGTTCCCACAGTCCAAACCTTCAGCTGCAGCACATCCCCAGTGGAACCAGTCAGAGGAGAACTTGAGTGGAGCTCATTTGGGCTCCTCTTTAAATGTGAGCAGAAACAGAACAGATGTTAGTTTGTTTTAAAGGAGGAAAAAGGAGAAAATGTCATCAGATGAAGTGAGGCACAAGAACAAAGATGGAGTCTTTGTAGAAATGTTGGAGTGAAGTTGTGAAGGATTGACAGGAAGACAAAGAGCTCAGTGGACTCAATGTAAGATCTAAAGTCTGCAGCAGAGAAAAGCTCTCAGCAACCATCTGAGATGAAAGAGAAAGTCTGCTCTCTCACAGCTTCCATCTTTAATCAACCATCACTGCTCAGACCACAGGTGGACCTGAACTCTTCCACCTCTTCAACGTCACAAAGAAAGGGAGGAGTTTTCATTTCAAAGTGTCATGAGAGAGAAAAGGTGAGAATCCAGAAGAACAGCAGGTCAGATTCCAGGCAGCTCTGCAACAATCTTCTCTAAAACAGTCTGAAGACTTTCTATGATTGTGTCAGGATCACACAGAAGAAATCAGGCTGCAGCTGCTGACTTTAGCTTTGAAAATCAACAGTTGAGACAAAAGCTCCAGAGCTTTTATTCTGAAGGGTT